>WWET01004895.1:28204-38454 GCA_011038615.1 Limnodynastes dumerilii
TACTATGTCTGTATTGCTTACCATAGGATGTGATGTATACTATGTCTGTATTGCTTACCATAGGATGTGATGGTACCATTTCTGTATTGCTTACCATAGGATGTGATGGTACCATTTCTGTATTGCTTACCATAGGATGTGATGGTACCATTTCTGTATTGCTTACCATAGGATGTGATGGTACCATTTCTGTATTGCTTACCATAGGATGTGATGGTACCATTTCTGTATTGCTTACCATAGGATGTGATGGTACCATTTCTGTATTGCTTACCATAGGATGTGATGGTACTATGTCTGTATTGCTTACCATAGGATGTGATGTATACCATGTCTGTATTGCTTACCATAGGATGTGATGTATACCATGTCTGTATTGTAAAGTTTTAAAGGTTTCTATGTTTTGTGTCAATACAAGAAGCCTTAATCAGACATGTTACACCGCAAGGTTTTTTGTCTATGTATATATATATAAATTATTCTGCTGTGATTCTAAGTTAGGAATAAAAAATTCATGAGGGGATTTCACTGTAATTGTCTGCACGGTATCAGGACTTGGAAAAAGTAACCATAAAATACACTCCAGAGCTTGCAATTCTCTCCAACGGCGTCAGCAGATTCCTAATGAATGGACGCAGTCATGCACGCTAACAAGAGCTGTGTTACTTTACATAATGTGGAAACACGAAGAGCATTTCATCTTGGCCATGTTTCACACGGAGATGGACCATCGACCACACTCCTAACTCTTTCATTGCCAAATCTATAAACGTTATCCATGGAAAATTAGCACGGGAAGAATAGATTTGGGAGTAGTTTTCGCCACACTATTTATAGGGTAATTGGAACAATCCCCTCCTTTGATCTGAAGCCTCACGTTTTGGCTTATAAGACTTCTCTTGTGCTGCTTCTCTAGAATTCACTACCAAGCTCAGAAAGACTCTCCAACAGCCTTCAAACCTCACCTCTTTATTAGAGCTTGTCCAATCCTTAAGTAATAGTAATAATAATGACTGGAATCTACAGTGCATCCAGAAAGTATTCACACCGCTTCACTTATTCCACTTTTTGTTATATTACAGCCTTATTCCAAAATGGAATAAAATACATTTTTCCCTCAAAATTCTACACACAATACCCCATAATGACAACGTTAAAAATATTTTTGGGAGATTTTTGCAAATTTATTAAAAATCAAAAACTAAAAAATCACATGTACATAAGTATTCACAGCCTTTGCCATGAAGCTCAAAAGTGAGCTCAGGTACATCCTGTTTCTACTCATCATCCTAGAGCCCACCTGTAGTAAATTCTGTTGATTGGACATGATTGGGAAAGGCACACACCTGTCTATATAAAGTCCCACATGTGACAGTGCATGTCAGAGCAGATACCAAGCATGAAGTCAAAGGAATTTTCTGTGGACCTCCGATACAGAATTGTCTCAAAGTACAAATCTGGGGAAGGGTACAGAAAAATATTTGCTGCTTTGAAGATCCCAATGAGCACAGTGGCCTCCATCATCCGTAAATGAAAGAAGTTCGGAACCACCAGGTCTCTTCCTAGAACTGTCTGGCCGTCTAAACTGAGTGATCGGGGGAGAAGGGCCCTAATCAGGGAGGTGATCAAGAACCCGAAGGTCAATCTAGCAGAGCTATAGCATTCATCTGTGGAGAGAGGAAAACCTTCCAGGAGGACAACCATCTCTGCAGCAATCCACCAATCAGGCCTGTATGGTAGAGTGGCCAGATGGAAGCCACTCCTTAGTGAAAAGCACATGGCAGTCCGTTTGGAGTTTGCCAAAATGCACCTGAAGGACTCTCTGACCATGAGAAACAAAATTCTCTGGTCTGATGAGACAAAGATTGAACTCTTTGGCCTGAATGCCAGGTGTTATGTTTGGAGGAAACAAGGCACCCTTCATCACCAGGCCAATACCATCCCTACAGTGAAGCATGGTGGTGGCAGCATCATGTTATCGGGATGTTTTTCAGCAGCAGGAACTGGGAGACTAGTCAGGATAGAGGGAAAGATGAATGCAGCAATGTACAGAGACATCCTGGATGAAGACCTGCTCCAGAGCGCTCTTGACCACAGACTGGGGCGACTGTTCATCTTTCAGCAGAACAATGGGCCTGATCCAGACCTACGCCAATGCGCTGTGCTTACTAAGGCACAGCGTATCAGCGTCAAAAAACGGGCGTACGCTCGCCCGTCGGACAGCAATTTCGTAGCTCTGGATCAGGCCCAACGACCCAAAGCACACACCCAAGATATCAAAGGAGTGGCTTCAGGATAACACTGTGAATGTCCTTGAGTGGCCCAGCTAGAGCCCAGACTTGAATCCGATTGAACATCTCTGGAGAGATCTGAAAATGGCTGTGCACCGACTCTTCCCATCCAACCCGATCGAGCTTCAGAGGTGCTGCAAAGAGCAATGGGCGAAACTGCCCAAAGATAGGTGTGCCAAGCTTGTGGCATCATATTCAAAAAGACAGAGGCTGTAACTGCTGACAAAGGTGCTTCAACAAAGTATTGAGCAAAGGCTGTGAACACTTATGTAGCTGTGATTTTTGTTTTTTGATTTGTAATAAATTTGCAAAAATCTCCTAAAAACTTTTCAACATTGCCATTATGGGGTATTGTGTCTAGAATTTTGAGGGAAAAAATTAATTTATTCCATTTTGGGAATAAGGCTGTAACATTACAAAATGTGGAAAAAGTGAAGCGCTGTGAATACTTTCCGGATGCACTGTATATGGTTGTCTACTCCTTTGTAGTCTTTCTAATATTTATGTGTCCACCCACTATTGACTGGCTCCATTTGCCGGTATGAACGACCAAAGGCTTTATTTCCGGTGTACCATTGCTTACTGCAATCTGGAACGGGTACCATGTTGAATGGTCTTATTTCAACAAGGTACCTTGTCTTGCTAGGTTGAGGCTAGAGGACACAAAGAATTAGGTTTTGGCTCTGGAGAGGGGAAGGTTAAAGTTTAGCAATCATTAGGGTTAGTAGTGGGTTAAGGTTAGGCTGCAAACCAGGATGGTTAGGGTTTGGCTGTCGGATGACAAAGATTAGGGTTAGGAGAGGTTTTGAGTTAGGCTGTGGAAATGTGGATTTAAGTTTAGGGGAGGGATAGTGTTAGGTTGTGAAGAAGGGGAGGGTTAGGGTTTGGTTGTGGGAAGGGAATGATTAGAGTTAGGGATAAGAAAATTTACCCTTCTCCATTGTAGTCTTTGGAAACCTATGCCGTTGTGGGAGCCATCTTTTTTAAGGGCAGACTGCCAAAAACTGATGGCAGTCATCTCATTGCCGCAAAGTAATATATCGAAGGACAGAAGCAGCATACCGTGCACCTATCAACCCATCTAAACAACCACTCCCTTCTCACGAGTAGACTTCCAGTGTCCATACCTTGCCGTGCCAATACCCTCCCTTAAGTTTATGGACTCGTGTAAATGTAAAATGGTGTTGGATTAGAAGCTTGGGTCTGAATGTGTATATGCCCAATAATAAAGCTCATTATTCCTTCTATTGTGCTCAAGTTATCCTCCATAATACGCTCCTATATTGTTGTTCCATAAAAGTGCTCTAATCTAACCTCTGTTTTTCTTTAATAAATTTGAGGTTTCGTTTTTTCTTACTTCATGTCTTCCGTGCTGCTGCTTCTTCCTCTTTTCTGGTTCTGCAAGGTAATATGTGGACTGACTGCAGCTTCAGAAACATAGGCTCCCAGCAGTATTGCGCTGCTGGGAGCCTCTCTCAGAAGCTTACAGGCAGTAAATGCAGAATATTATTAGGAAATGTCTGTGTCCACAACGGCTCCACTAGCACCTCCTAAGACCTGCTGACCCACCTCCTCTAGCACTGGTTGCAATAGCCATTCCCTTTAAGGTGTTTACATAAAACTTTATTGTTTTTTTTATCATTCCATATTCAATTATCCATCAGTTCTGATAGTAACATAATTTTGTGACTGGGGGCCAGATCTAGAATTAAGGAAAAGAGTTGAATTATGTACGATATATACACTATGCATATGCGCAGTACCTATTCTTATAATCGGAACACAGCTGCCCGATGTAGCGTGCATAATTAATCTTCTGCAATGAGGGCTTCGTACGGAATTTCCTTGTAATTCTGGGTCATTTTGACCACTGTGCTCTATTACTTGTAACCGGGATGGCCCATTCTGTTATATGTAGCACTCTATGGTTCTGTAGTGGCAGCCATCTGCAAATTTTGGGATCCCATTGTTGTGGAAGTCTACAAAGAGGAGAAATGCGTTTGTTCTTGATTTTCCTTCAGACTCTATACTCAGAGTATAGAACCGGATAGACGTCTAGTGTGACATAACTGTATAAATGAAGTGTTTAAACCTCTGAAACCTGTTTCAGTTCCAAAGTAAAACATAGACACCACCAAGAACTGAAGATTAAACTATTTATTACCTCTGTGTGAGCCAAAATCATACCATACATTCTCAATGCCTGCAGGTGACTGTATCCCTCACACACACATGGAACTATATTCAGAAGTACAATAATAAACATCGGCAGACATCATTCTGGAGTAAGAATCAGTACAGTCAACGGGACAAGAAAAACACACAGAGGACGGGCGGATGGATACGCTAATTGGCACATCGTTTTATTTTGGAAAACAAACCGTAGGGCGGGCTAATTATTTTTTTTTGTTCATTCCATCACATTGAAGAGAAACAAGAATAAAAAAACAAAAACAAAGGTAAAGGGATTAAAACAAAACAAAAAGAAGAAGAAGGAGAAGAAGAAGGAGAAGACGCCTGGTCGAAATTCACTGGATAGATTCAGAACCCATAGTTTAACGGAACATTGCACACAGTGTAACAGAGAGATAGAGAGAAAAGAGCACGGGCGCTGGAATTAAACTGGGAAACGGTGCGGAAGGACCTCCAAAATGAACTGGATTGGACCATACTTGAAAACTTGCCATAACAACACCAAGAAACACTTAAAATGTTTAAGCCACACTGTTGGACTGAAACTTTTTTTTTTCCTGCCTTTTAATATGTTCTGCCACATAGAGAAAGAGTAGAGAGGGAGTGAGGTGGAGGAGCCAACGTGAGGAGGAGAAGGGTCCTGAAAGACCCGGAAGGGTGGGGACGGGAGCCGGTGGGGGTAGAACGATCGGAGTCCAAGAGGGAAGTAAGAGGGGCACATTTCCATCTGTTTAGGCATCTTCTTGGTCAGCCTTGGTCTCGTTACTGTCGGCCTCTTCTTGTTGGTCACTTTCACTAGGTTTGGTTCCTTCTACATCACCTGGAAAGCACAAGAAGAGAAATGAGTTGTCGAAATCTGAGATATTGAACAGCTAGTAAGATAAAAATGATGATAAGAGATTGACCTCTGAAATCTGCATAAATGTTATATTTTATGTTCTCTCATTGCACACAAATACTGAACCACTCTCTTTTTAAACTGTAAGTTGGCAAAGGGCATTTCTCCTCTCTGTTCTAATTCTCTTTGTCAGTTGACATTTGGCTCCCCCTGCAGGTCAATATGGTATTTCCTGAGCAAGGAGACAGGCCCTGAATCTGGATGGGCGGGACTGGTTGCAGCCATGTGGAATTGGGGCTGGGTTGAGGGGGATGGTCTGCGAAAAAGGTAGTGCTCAGCCCTCCATGTATGAGTGTATGTATGAATAGCGCTGTAACGCTCAGCACTGCATGTATGAGTGTATGTATGAATAGCGCTGTAGCGCTCAGCTCTCCATGTATGAGTGTATGTATGAATAGCGCTGTAGCACTCAGCTCTCCATGTATGAGTGTATGTATGAGTAGCGCTCAGCACTGCATGTATGAGTTTATGTATGAATAGCGCTGTAACGCTCAGCACTGCATGTATGAGTGTATGTATGAATAGTGCTGTAGCGCTCAGCCCTCCATGTATGAGTTTATGTATGAATAGCGCTGTAACGCTCAGCCCTCCATGTATGAGTGTATGTATGAGTAGTGCTCAGCCCTCCATGTATGAGTGTATGTATGAATAGCGCTGTAACGCTCAGCACTGCATGTATGAGTTTATGTATGAATAGCGCTGTAACGCTCAGCCCTCCATGTATGAGTGTATGTATGAGTAGTGCTCAGCCCTCCATGTATGAGTGTATGTATGAATAGTGCTGTAGCGCTCAGCCCTCCATGTATGAGTTTATGTATGAATAGCGCTGTAACGCTCAGCCCTCCATGTATGAGTGTATGTATGAGTAGTGCTCAGCCCTCCATGTATGAGTGTATGTATGAATAGTGCTGTAGCGCTCAGCCCTCCATGTATGAGTTTATGTATGAATAGCGCTGTAACGCTCAGCCCTCCATGTATGAGTGTATGTATGAGTAGTGCTCAGCCCTCCATGTATGAGTGTATGTATGAATAGTGCTGTAGCGCTCAGCCCTCCATGTATGAGTTTATGTATGAATAGCGCTGTAACGCTCAGCCCTCCATGTATGAGTGTATGTATGAGTAGTGCTCAGCCCTCCATGTATGAGTGTATGTATGAATAGCGCTGTAACGCTCAGCACTGCATGTATGAGTGTATGTATGAATAGCGCTGTAGCGCTCAGCCCTCCATGTATGAGTGTATGTATGAATAGCGCTGTAGCGCTCAGCACTCCATGTATGAGTTTATGTATGAATAGCGCTGTANCTCCATGTATGAGTGTATGTATAGTGCTCAGCACTCCATGTATCGGTGTATGTACAGTGCTCAGCTCTCCATGTATGAGTGTATGTATAGTGCTCAGCACTCCATGTATCGGTGTATGTACAGTGCTCAGCTCTCCATGTATGAGTGTATGTATAGTGCTCAGCACTCCATGTATCGGTGTATGTACAGTGCTCAGCTCTCCATGTATGAGTGTATGTATAGTGCTCAGCACTCCATGTATCGGTGTATGTACAGTGCTCAGCTCTCCATGTATGAGTGTATGTATAGTGCTCAGCACTCCATGTATCGGTGTATGTACAGTGCTCAGCTCTCCATGTATGAGTGTATGTATAGTGCTCAGCACTCCATGTATCGGTGTATGTACAGTGCTCAGCTCTCCATGTATGAGTGTATGTATAGTGCTCAGCACTCCATGTATCGGTGTATGTACAGTATGTGTAGTGCTCAGCACTCCATGTATGAGTGTATGTATAGTGCTCAGCACTCCATGTATTGGTGTATGTACAGTATGTACAGTGCTCAGCTCTCCATGTATGAGTGTATGTATAGTGCTCAGCACTCCATGTATCGGTGTATGTACAGTGCTCAGCTCTCCATGTATGAGTGTATGTATATGTAGGGCTCAGCTCTCCATGTATGAGTGTATATATAGCATTGTAGTGCTCAGCACTCATACATGGAGTGCTGAGTGCTGTTTAAAGCTGTCAGCCTCTGACAAATTGCTTATAATGCAGGGGAAGCAGCTGCTGCCTTTCCAAAGGGCCCTGTAAGGCTGCACCCTTTGTGCCCTCTACAGTTATGTACCTGTCAAAAGACCATATTATTTAACCTTTGCGATCTGACTACATACATAGCATAGACAAAACGCGTTTATTGATTCATTTAATTTTATGTACAAGTCATTTCCATCATGACTACATCTTTCAGTAACTTTGCATTTTTAATTAAGACAAAATACTTGCAAAAAGCAACACAAATATTTCCATTGTCATGAGCGAACCCTGCAGGGAACAGAACGTATCTGCATTGTGATTGGCTGTTATGTTTCAGTCCAAAAAAGTCTGCACTTGTGTACCGCTCCCCAGATACACTGATCCTTGATTGTTGTAATAGACCAATTATGTGCGTGGGGTTTTGCAGGATACATTCAATATTTACATTTGGTCAACACTGCAAGGACCCGATCCAGAGGTAAACACAAAACGGCAAGCGTTCAGTGCGTTACACATCTGAACAGGGGACACTAAGGAGCACCCAACGGCAGCCCATGGTACCAATGCGAGTATAGCATGTTACATATGGACACAGGGCAGCCAATCACAATGCAGCTACATTATCTGATGCGTTCCCTTTTCCTGGTGGTTCAATCAAGTATCGGTATTACACGTAATTTATGGTGGGAATTGTGGTTATGTTTTCACATTTTCACAGTCACTCACAAGGCAAATGCACTAAAAGTATTTCCAAAAATCAACTTAGCCCCCCCAAAAAATGTAATCAAAATAATGATAATTTGTATAATTTTAGTCATTTATACTATTTTACAGAAACACAGTGAATAAGCAGCATTCCCATAGCTTTTGCATTGTGTTTGGACTATGAAATGCTCGCACAATGGCACAGAACAGGCTGTGGATTAGACATGACCTGTGGCCTGGTCATTGTGGAGTCACGTGATTCAGTAAATATCCGGGAGACTCCCGAAATTTGGCCAGTTCTTCCGGTATCCCAGGAGAGCCGGCAAAGCTCCCACAAGTGCCGCTCCCTGTCAATCTCTACTGTGATCCCTAGAGTTACTAGGGAAGGGTGGGACTTGATGATGATGACATCAAGCCCCGCCCACCTTCTGGAACACTGGGGATTACAGTAGTAATCGACAGGGGCGTGGCTTTACAATTTAACATAAATCTCTTCATTAAGCCCCGCCCCATATCGGAATCTATTTCTTTCCTCTGAGATCTCCCGGAACAGGCAACGCTGCGCTACATTCTTCTAAACACAGGGTCAGGTGAAAAAATGGCTGCCTCCTCTGTCTGGGCTGGTAAGAGGTGAGTTTTAGAAGCATTCAAAGCCAATCATAAGGCAAAGAGAATAAACAAAATGAAAGGGATACAAAATAATATTGGGCACGTTCTTACACAGCCAAAATGTTCTGGGACCAGAGTCACACTTATGAGTGGCATAGGGCACCCTTAATAACCGTGCGTATTTTCCCTCTTAAGGAGGCTCCGAGAATGCCAAGCCCTCCCTCCCAGCCTAATGAATCTACATCCCCCATTCCACCCACTTTACCTAACTTCCCCCGCAGACTGCCGTGGCTCCCGTGGCACGCCTCCTCTCACCTAAAAAACTTTGTGCAGTCTTTAAAGACCGCGGGCCGTATTCAGAGATCCGTTTTAGCGGCGACTTCCGTGCGTATTTTTAGGTACGTTTTAACAGCGCACGCGTAGTCATTTTTTGTACGCAGTTCACGTAGACTTTCCGCGCGGATGGTCATTACAGACAGACGGAAATGCATTGCGAGCGGACTTGTCAAGCGGGCGTAGGTAGATATGCGCGGAAGTCGATCGGAAATATACGCACCTAGGAATTGACATAGAAAAGGGCGGGGGGCATTTAAATGAAGGGAAGTGGGCGGGATTACAAATATACGTACAGATGGAGGGCACAGACGCTCCTAAATGGAAGCGGAAAGTTAATGCCAGTCTATGGAGGTGGAAGTCTCCGACATGAAGGATTAGCAAGGGGAGAAGGGGAGTGACTGGGTTATGGTGGGTGTAACTTGCTCCGTAGGTGCGTATATTTGCGCTCTGATCGCAGCACGGATATGGTCCTGCATGTAGTTTATCTACGCAGCCCTTAGGCTAGATTGGGTAGTCACCGTGACTACTGATGCCCAGTTTAACAAAATGGAACGTTGTGCCCCTAAGAAGCCTCTGCTTCTTAGGTGTGAATCTGGGCCCTAGTATTCAAGGTGTTTACTATAACAGGTTCAGAGCAAAATGTTCTGCAAATGTGATTGAACGATATGGGAACTTTATTCTGCGGATACTTTTAATGTACTAATTAATTTAAATTATTCAAAGGCTAAATTTACATTATTATTATCATTATCATTATTATTATTATCATCATCATCATCATTAGTATCATTATTATTATTATTATTATTATTATTATTATCATTATTATTATCATCATTATCATTGTTATTGTTATTATTATTATTATTGTTATTGTTATTATCATTGTTATTATTATTATTATTATCTTTATTATTATTATTATCATCATCATTATCATTGTTATTATTATCATTGTTATTATTATTATTATTATCTTTATTATTATTATTATCATCATCATTATCATTGTTATTATTATCATTGTTATTATTATTATTATTATCTTTATTATTATTATTATCATCATCATTATCATTGTTATTATTATCATTGTTATTATTATTATTATTATTATTATTATTATTATTATTATTATTATCATTGTTATTATTATTATTATTATTATTATTATTATCATT
>WWET01004895.1:51720-64257 GCA_011038615.1 Limnodynastes dumerilii
GATCAGACTCTCTATCTACAGCTCTGACCAGAGGATGGATCTTATGATCCAGCCGGGGGCAATATAGAGGCTGCTGTCACTGTCACTGTGTGCATTATAGAAGATAACAGCAGTCACCCGTTACTGGTGGGAAGGGGCTCACTGTATGGCCCATTTTCCATTTTCAAGGACCCCTCCCCATTCGTGTTGGGTTTACTTACAAGTCTTATGGTGCACAGAAAGCATCTGGGTCTGGATGAGGTCCTGTGATATCAGAGATAGAAAGTGACAATAATGTGCCTGCAGAACATGAAGAAACACACGACTGCTCCATATGACATGTCGCAAATGTGCTAAAAGGCAGCAGCGCTGCACACAGACACAGCCGCATAGCACCGCGAGCAGGAGAGGTGTCAGGGCGCATTTCAGTGCTGAGACAAGATTAGAGCTGACGGGGGAAGTTTTCTATCTCAAGTCTAGATCACAGTTTAAAATCAATCTGTGCGCAATGAGCAAAATGATTTTCCCTGTATGCAGAAACATAAAATGAGTTAGCGGGCTTCACATTGTAATATGATTTTACGCCCCTCTCTGGAGGGTGGAAGGCAGTGGTAAAAGACGTATTTGGTATAATTTTGTGAGAAGCGCGTGCAACGCCCTCCTGGGGCCTGATCTTGAATGAGGAACGCCACGCGACTTCCACAATCTGCTTACGGAAGTCAGGAGTGTTCCTGGCAGTATGCACGCACGCCAGATGTTACGACACAAATCTCCTAGCGTACGGACCTAACTTTAAAAACTCATTCCAGAGCCGCATGTCTAATAACCGCAAACAGGGCCAGATTAACAATGGGGCTACAGTCCCAGGCCTCCATCTGAAAATAGGCCCCCACACACTGCAGATGGCCAGGCCTCCCACTGCAGTGCATAAGGATGAATGTCAGGGACTGACATCCTACTCCAAATACTATATAGCGTGGGCCCTTGATCATTTTTAGCCTCAGGCCCACACGGCCCTCCATTCGGCCCTGACCGCAAGCGAGGCGGGGATAGGCATGCAAATTTTGAAAAATGGCAGCGTTATGAACTTACAGTACACGAAAATAATGGGGGAGGTTCTGGACACGAAAGTGATGGGGGGGGATGTACTCCCATCTCACGTGTGGACTTACATGCATACGGAAAACACAGACAGGTCTGGCAGACCCTCTAATATGACCCATTCCATTAGCTACAAAATACTCAGTTTCCAACTGTCAGTTACTATGGGGCTGATCCTGCACTACGGCTGCCGCCGTGGTTACGGCGCCCGTATGCGTACGGTCGTCAGTTTTGCCGATCTGCGCATGCACTGGGCAGATGTTTCCCGGCGTAGTTAGGGAAACCCGTTCCTTAGGATCGGACGTTCCTAACTTTTGCGTAGTTACGGTTGAGGGGGCGTTCCTTGCCGTAACTATGCAGCAGTTACTGAAGGTAAGGAAATGAGGGCAGGTTTGGCCAGTTCCTGTGGCCGGCGTAATTTTACACTGTTACGGAGCTTGAAGTTAGGGTAGCCTTCAGCTGGCGTAACAGTGTGTAATTATGCCGGCCACAGGGGGAGTGCATGCGTTAGTACGCACAGCGCATCGGCGGAAGTCTGGATCAGGCCCTATGTTACTATGGTAACCACCTTTGTTGAAAAGACAAATCGTTTTTTAAATATCGGTTAAGTCATTTCACCGGGTGAGTGACAGTTGGAAGCTCAGGAGCGGAGTATATTGTATCTGATGGAATGGGTCATGTTGGAGGGTCTGCAGACTATGGAGCCCTAGTAAATGAAGTAGACCTAATTTAGACTTCCAGTAAGTCTGTCTCAGGGACAGGAACACAGGACATGTCAGAGGCCGCGGGGTAATTACACAGACACCCGTGACTTGTCTAATTGTTTTATCATTTTCCATCTGACAAGTTAAAAATACTTTTATTCCACATGTTTGTCAGAGTCTATCACCCTGGGACAGAAATACGCCTGTTGTGTGAACAGTACCCAGGGCTGTGAATATAAAGGGCATGACGGCAACAGGGACCCACAAAGCTCATCGTCTAGACAACAGATGAACGGTTGCTGTGGAAACCTGCCACCATGACTGGTGGACTAGATTCTTGTTCCCGGGAGGAAGCACATTGCTCACTTGTTGCTGCTTCTCTTCCTGCCTTTTATCCCAGATAAAGCCATATATCAGCTAGCAGGTTACAGACACCATCCCTCTACCTCCTGCAATCTGTCCTTTAAAATACATGGGCCACCAGAACACAACGGAGGCAGCCATTTTGTTGAAGCCTATATAACCAAGGAATCCAGCCTTTCGCCATTTTGTTGAAGCCTATATAAATAAGGAATCCAGCCTTTCGTGCATCAACCCCCGCCTCTCACCTAGCGTTCACAGGGACACCAAATCTTTTTTAACCACCTAAAGCAGGGACTAATGTGGGATCCTATTTTTTGGGTGGGGTGTTCATTCCCCTTCATGCTAAAACCTGACTACTCTCAATCAGTGTTTTTTTTTTGTATGAGAAAGGTACCAACACTCGCCTAAATATTCTAACGGCCCACAGCCAATTTGCATCATCAAGCCCCGCCCATCCGTAGTAACAGTATGAATTGTGCCATTGCTAGGCAGGGGGCAAGGCTTCATGACGTGTTTGCATAAAATTGCGTCATTAAGCCCTGTTTTCATTCCAACATCTCTTTCCTCCCTCTGAGATCCCCAAGCATTTTCTTTCTTGCTTTCTATATCTATCTATATATATCTATGCATAATTATATTACATGAGTAACTATATACTGAGTATAATATAATATAACGAATATAACAGTAATTGGCATGCTACCACTATCGCTGTTATTTACCCAGTTACCCTGCCTTATTATTTTAGGGCTTACTTCCATTTTAAGTAACTTACTTTGAAATGCTTAAGACTTTCATTTGTAAATGGGCAGAGTGCAATGAATCATGGGAAATGTTGATGCTAGAAATGTACTGATTGGTTTGCTGATGAGATAATTACCGGGTGCTAAACTAAATAAGGACTCGACACATATTGCGATAAGAGTTAAAACGCCTTGCGGTTATGAGGATTGATTGATGGAACATTGTCAATAATTGGGATGTGTTAATCACCATTAGAAGATAATGGACTGAGAAGAAAAATGATCCCAGCAATTTATCTGAGTGACTGTATAACTCTCATTCAATAAATTACCAGCCACTAAATCTGGGAGGACAGACTGGGGCCACATGAGAGGCCGTCACCATATTCCTTATAATAGTATCTGTCACTCCCTGACATGTCACACACAGAAAGAGTCTGCCTTTGTTATGGGTCTTTTAGAACATGGGTGGAAATAACCAGTATACAAAATAATAAAGCGTAAAATGCTGGCAGCTCCCTCATGGGGCATGTGGACACTGATCTGGAGGCTGTGAGCAGATAACTGTTACACAATAAAATAAAACAATGCAATAGCCATATGATTTCTATGTTATGGCTAGTACACAATAAAGTACCATTATGATATTCACTATCCTCTGATGAGTAGTATAAAATGCAATATCCATATGATATCTATGTTATGACTAGTACACAATGAAGTACCATTATGATATTCACTATCCTCTGATAAGTAGTATACAATGCAATATCCATATGATTTCCATGTTATGGCTAGTACACAATAAAGTATTATTATGATATTCACTATCCTCTGATGAGTAGTATACAATGCAATATCCATATGATTTCCATGTTATGGCTAGTACACAATAAAGTACCATTATGATATTCACTATCATTTGTCGAGCAGTATACAATGCACAACCCATATGAAATCTGATATAAATACTGTCACATTTAATCAGTAGAGTACAATGTAGTACCCATAAAATATCCATTAGATGAGACAGTCATACCTGATATCTGATACTTCAAAGTATACAATGCAGAACCCACATGAAATCTAATTTATCATTCACAGTTCCAATTTAGAATTATTGTACATTGTAAAACCATATCTTAGTTATCTGATGACTATCAAACAATTCAATAACAATCTCTTATCCATCTCTTAATTATTTTTGGACTATTATAAAATGCAGAAACAGTCACTTATTCATCTGATAACTAGTATACAATGCATTAACCACCTCTTGTTTACCCGATGACTAGTATACAATACATAAACCATCTCCTATTCACCTGATAACTAGTATACAATGTAGAAACCATCTCTTATTCACCAGGGACCGGTTTCACAATACCATACGTGTTGCACATACAGTGTTAAAATACTGATATTATCTACTACGTATGTGTAGTAACTATTTTACGTAATCAATGGTCTTTAAAGACCACATATACACAATCTACGTAACGAAACGATACGTGCTTACGTAAAATAGTTACTACGCATGCGTAGTAAATAATATCGGTATTTTAACACCGTATGTGTTAACATGTACTGTATTGTGAATCTGGGCCCTGATGTCTAGCATACAATGCTAAAGTCAACTCATATTTATCTGATGATTAGCATACAATGCATGAACCATCTCCTATTCACCTGATAACTAGTATACAATACATAAACCATCTCTTATTCACCTGATAACTAGTATACAATACATAAACCATCTCTTATTCATCTGATAACTAGTATACAATACATAAACCATCTCCTATTCACCTGATAACTAGTATACAATGCATTAACCATCTCTTATTCATCTGATAACTAGTATACAATGCATTAACCACCTCTTGTTTACCCGATGACTAGTATACAATACATAAACCATCTCCTATTCACCTGATAACTAGTATACAATACATAAACCATCTTGTATACTAGTTATCAGATGAATAAGAGATGGTTTATGCATTATGTACTAGTTATCAGGTGAATAAGAGATGGTATATGTATTGTATACTAGTCATCAAGTAAATAAGAGATGGTTTACGTATTGTATACTAGTCATCAGTTAAATATGAGATGGTTTATGCATTGTATACTAGTTATCAGGTGAATAAGAGATGGTTTATGTATTGTATACCAGTTATCAGATGAATAAGAGATGGTTTATGCATTATGTACTAGTTATCAGGTGAATAAGAGATGCTTTATGTATTGTATACTGTATACAATACATAAAGCATCTCTTATTCATCTGATAACTAGTATACAATGCATAAACCATCTCTTATTCATCTGATAACTAGTATACAATGCATAAACCATCTCTTATTCACCTCATAACTAGTATACAATGCATAAATCATCTCTTATTCATCTGATAACTAGTATACAATACATAAACCATCTCTTATTCACCTCATAACTAGTATACAATGCATAAACCATCTCTTATTCACCTGATAACTAGTATACAATGCATAAACCATCTCTTATTCATTTGATTACAACACAGAGCAAATCGGATGACAGTTATGCAATGCAGAACCCATCTCATATGCAATAAACCAATCCCATAAATACTGAAATGCATGCAGAGGTTTCATCCCTTCTAATGGTAAATACAGGGCTTTTTATTTTACTTTTAGTGAGAGTAGATAGAAAATCTAATTGCTCCTCAGGGATATATTCAGCAACTGTATTTGCTGAGTCACAGATCTAAGAACGGTACAAACTGCAGTTTTATATTTTGCTGGAATTGCACAATTTTTTTCCTCTTTTTTTCCGTCACAAAGTCTCTGTAAAACGCAGAGTTCTACTGAAACAAAAAGAGTATTAAACGTCCATTGACTGAACCACTGGGAGTGTGCAAATGTCTCTTGTAAAAATAACTGTAATTACTCATTCTGTCACTAACTAATGACTCCTTTCTGCTTTATCAAGCAGCCTGGCTATATTCACTTCCATATTTCTCTATTGACAAAAATAGTCAGGGACCTCAGAAGAATTGCGGTAAATGCTGTTTTTAGCCCTAATCTGCTTGGAGCTATTAAGAATAAATGACTTTCATTTTCTCAGGAAAAATAGCAGCGTTACAAAAACAAAATGTTCCCATTCACCGAAAACTTTTATCATTCGGATTTGCATAATTACTTCTTTTGTAGGAAGTTTCTTTTTCTTAGCAGCTGATAATTTGTTCATTAGACTGAACTCCTTACATGACAGATTCTGAGCGTCTTTCATTTGACACCATATTATTCTTTCACACATCTTTACATCACTATTAGCAACATTATGACACTCTCCCTATTACCTTATAATAGGTAACTTAATGTTTTCTCTTTAGTCCCCTCATCGCATGATGTCACAGCGATGGTCACCTGGTCTTATTACACACCTAGCCAAGGCCAGATTAACAATGGGGCTATTGGGACTACAGCCCCAGGCCTCCACCTGAAAATAGGCCCCCATACACTGCAGTGCATAAGGATGAATGTCAGGGACTGATATCTTTCTCCAAAGAATACTATATAGTATGGGCCCTTGATAATTTTCAGCCCCAGGCCCGCATGGCCCTCAATCCGGCCCTGCACGTAGCCATACAAAAACATGGAAACCTCCCCAAACAATTCACAAAAAAAATCTATATAACTTACAGTCTTCCTGCTGCCTCCATTCTCCTCCTCATGGTCCCTCTCACCTGTACCCTGTCCTTACTGACACATCCTTCATCTCCTAATATACTCTGTGCTGCTGCTGAGACCCTGCTCCTTCCGCTATATAACACATCACTCATCTCCTGATATACTCTGTGCTGCTGTGACCCTGCTCCTTCTACTATATAACTCTTACTAATCTCCTGATATACTCTGTGCTGCTGGGACCCTGCTCCCTCCACTATATAACTCTCACTCATCTCCTGATATACTCTGTGCTGCTGTGACCCTGCTCCTTCCACTATATAACTCTCAGTCTGTAACTTCCTGCAGATGCTTCTGGATAAATCATTCTGCCTAATAAAAAAGTGTATCTTTTTGCGATAGATTTTTCCATTCAGAAACGATTTTTTTTTTCATTGCAATTAGAATTACTGTGCGCTCTAAACATGATCCATTTCATCTATAAGGCAGCAGGGAATTCTAATTAACATATTATCCTACTCTACAATCTGGAAAGTGAGAAAGTTTGTTATTGTGATTACAAAACATTCTATGATTAAACATAAATGAAACAAAATGTTCCCAGTCGTATAACACATAACAGAATCTCTTAATCTACAGTACAATGTTACTTTTATTATAACGTATATAGAAAGCCCCATATACAGCACTATCAGATTACGTAACGCTTTGCATGTTTTTGGAGACAGGAGCACCCGGAGGAAACCCACACAGACACAGGGAGAACATATAAATTCCACACAGATAAGGCTTAGTCCGGGAATTGAATTCATGACTGATATTTCTTTCTGTTATAAATGCATTGGTCCTTACAATATACCCACGGGAAGAAGCTAATATACTTACAATGACCACAAGCTGACTGCATTTTATTATTTACATCAAAGCTGATGCCAGAATTTGACACTGGAGCAGTTCCAACAGATCTAGCTCAGTGGTGACTGTCAACGAGCCAACAGCCTATTAATTAGAAGTTGGAAGATGCTGGACACAGCCAAAGCTATGAAGGGTGGTTGTGAAATGTGAGGCAGGGAAATGCAGGCTACTCGTCAGGGTGGATTGTGTCTGGTATTTGCCAGATATGTTACAGGCATTTTGAATACTTATTAATCTTAAGTGGCACTAAATTGTAATATCTTATATTTTAATGAATTGCTTTAATTTCTTTAAAATAAAAAATGTGTTTAAGTGACTCAAATTAAAATACATTATCTACTAAAAATATTATTATATATAACGTTAAAACCAATAAAATAAAAACAATCCAGGTGTTATAACCAAAAAAGGGAAATCATTTTATTGGGTCCTCGATATATAAATTCCATATATTTATATAATACTGGTTTATATTTAGAAACTGATTTTTTTTTTCATTAAGGAGACAGTACTGGTTTATTAGACAAATTAATGTCTCTTGGTTAAAGAAATGTATTTCCATATAGGAGTGAATTAAACAGCCATAGAGCAAAATAGTTGTCTATTTTATGTAGTTCTGTTATTGTTGGGTCGATAAAGGTCACAGATTGTGAGACTAAGGGGTCTATGTAAGGATTATGGAAGTTTCACACCTTGTAGGATGGTAGCCCATCGTGTCAACCCTATAGGCCGAAATTTAGATGTTTACAAAGCTTACCTGTCCTGCGATCCTTCACAGATTCCCCTCTCCAATCATATCAGGATCTTCACGATTCCTCTTCATACTCAGAAGAGAGGAAGCATGAAAGTTCTGACGTCATGGGTGAAAAGCCTGCAGTTGATCACTAGGGGATCGCTGGGGTCAGGTAAGCCCTATCTTTAACTATGCGGATTATTACCTCTTTACAAGGTCTCTACGGACAGTAGACCAGACCTGATTCAGATATGTAGGCAAAACATTAATAAGAGCCCATTTGTATCTTGACTAACCGAGTTACACTGCCAGGAGGCACATTTAAAATATTTAATTTACTAAATTGGAATAACAATGGGTAAATACAAGCTCAAATCTAATCAAGCGAACTATCATTCAAAACTGAGGTAACTATAGTGTGGCAGTAACACTGTGTAATCACTACACAATTAGTGGTAGGCAGAAGAAACTAAAAACTGTAAATGTGAGCGTTACTTCAACAGCTTAGGTAGGGAAATAACAAATCTAAAACTCTGAGAACTACAAACTACTTTACCACAAGCCACACATCCTCTTTATCATTTACAGTAATCATTAAACTAAATGCGAACAGAAGTTAACCTAAATCTGAGATTTTTTATTCATCCATCAAAATGATTTTTTTAAAAGTGTAAAATATCAGCCAGGTTTTAAAAATGATGTCAAAAATAAAAGGGAGCCTTAAGAATAGTGCTGATGGTTACTTAATTAGTAACCGCTATGGACACCAGATCTTACCTCCTTTATTTGCTTCATCTTGACTGTTGCCTACTGTTTCCTGTTTGGGCTGTTCTTTTGCCGGGGCAGCTTCTGGGCTAGCAGCAGGCACATCGGCTTGTTTGGACTCATCCTTTGCTTGGTTAGCATCACCACCCGAGGAGTTCTCGCAAGTGCCCATTGCGGTACCCTCCGACTCTGCATGCTTCTCCTCCGAAGTAGACTTGTCTGTGTTTTTGGCTTCTTCTGAACCTTCCTCCTGCTTTTTATCTACCGAAGAGCTTTCTGCTTTCTTCTTATTGTCTTCAGACAAAGGTCCATCTGTGGTAGGTCCCTCTGTTTTGGAGACATCATTCTTTTCCGTTTCATTCTTGGCAGCGTCTTTGTGATTCTCTGCTGCTTCTTCAGTATTCTCATCTTTCTTGTCTCCCTTCATTTTTTTCCGGATTATATGTCCACGGAAGCTGGCCTGGATTTTGGTCGCTGCTTTGTGAGCTTTGTCTTCTGGTTTGTTTGCATCTTGCTCGATTTTTTGGTCAGCATCCTCATTCTTTTCAACCTTGAGAAGAAGAAACGACAGAAGTTTAACTTTTATAAAAAATATTTTTGTGTCACTGGAGCAATTTTTGAACTACAGTTCAAGAAACTTAGACCCTTTGCACCTTAAATATAAATGACCTGTTCCTATTACTGACATTAACCATTTATTTACAAATTCCACAAATTCAACATAATTATTCATCCATTGGTAGTCAGGTGATCAGAATTTACCACAAAAATAATGATAAGCTGACATTGCAATAAACATTGTTCATATACATGACACACCGATAATTATTATAATTGATTAATTAGAAAAAATATATTTAGTAGAGATACTGTAAACTCAAGAAAGTGGATAATATAGTTGCAGTAATTCCATTAAAATTACCCTCACTTTCTATAAAATGAGCTCATGAATATTTTATATTAAAATAAATGTTGCACCTGTGAATTTATGACCTATAAAGTGACATTAGTACTTCTCTCTTTCTAACACTAATTCCTCTCTCAATGCAACCAAGCATCTGACTTGCTTTTCTCATTGCTGTGTTACATTGCTTGGCTACCTTTAAGTCACATGAAATAGTGACTCCTAGATCCCTTTCCTCCTCAGCAGTTTTTTTGTAGTTATGTTAATGATATATTGAGCCTTTGGGTTTTTTGCGCCCTAAGTGCATGATTTGGCATACTCTTGTATTAAACTGTAGTTGCAACAATCTTGACCATTCCTCCAGTCTGCCTAGATCATCCATCATTTTGTGTACCCCTCCTGGCGTGTCTACCCTGTTGCATATCTTTGTGTCATCTGCAAAAAGGTAACAATCTCTTTGATACCATGAGTAATATCACCAATAATAATATTATTATTAATAAATAAAGATATTAAATTGGACTGGTCCAAGTACAGAACCCTGGGGTACTCCACTGGTTACCTTACCATCACCAGAAGAGATTCCATTTTCTACAACCCTCTGTTGTCTATCCTGCAACCAAGATCGTATCCAGGCAACCATTTTTTAGTGCAATCCCAAATATTCCATCTTATTTACCAGCCTGTGATGTGGCACAGTGTCAGAATCCTTAATGACATCTAGATAATCCATGTCTAAAGCTCTCCCTTTAATCTAATACTTTAGTGTCCCAGTCAAAAAATTCTATAAGATTTCTTTGGCATGATCTCTCCCACAGTGAATCCATGCTGCTTGGGGTCCTATAAATGACTGGATTTAAGATAATGTTATGAATATGGAAACACCGGTCCCTGATATGAGGACTTTTCCAGGCTGCAACAAAAAGACAGTCTCATGAAGTACAGTATGTCACTCTCCTTCGTGGGTTGGCGAAACACAGATTTAGACTCCGAGGGATGCCGCTGCCTGCTTCCCATACATTATGCGGGCTGGAATGTTGCTGGCAGTAATGAAATAGGAAAGCCAAGTGCTGTTGGCAAAGCGGCCAGGACAAAAGCCAGACAGTTTTGAGAAATGGACTATTCACCAGACACATATAATTTTCTGTGCATGACAGCAGAGCAGAAAGATTGCTTTGTACCATTAAAGTGCAGCTATGTCACATGTAAAAGTCCCCAACTGCCTTCAGAAGATTGATTATTTGACCATTGCTTTGTTATCGTAGGGATTTGCACCCATCGTAACCTAAAACTTGTGATATCTTATGGCAATACGCTGCGGACACCATCAAATATTACTGTTCATATATAAGGACTGGTAACACTAATAAACATCTATAGGACTGATCTAGGGCTAAAACAGCTGCATGTACATTGTATATTGATAAAACTAATATTTCTTTGTTTAATCCGTTTCATAGTTACGTAGTTTTCGTCTTACATACATTGTTTTAAGAATTGAGCTACTACACATGCTTAGTGCGTTATTTACACTATACGTACCGTTTCTGTAAGTAGATTGCGCAAACACGGTTTAAAGACCGCACTTACACGCATGCATAGTAGCTCAATTCTTAAAACAAGGTTCGCAAGACGAAAACTACGTCACTATGAATCCGGACCTATGTTATCTACAATAATAAAATCATCTCTATAAATGACACCAATGTTGTTTATAATGTATAAACTCCAGTACAATAAATCTTTATACACAGTAAGTTTTCATGTCATCATTTGTAAAGTAGTGACGTTGGGCCAGATCTACAATGTTACACTGAGCATTTTAACGCTCAGCTTACTATCGCTGCACTCCCCGACACTCCCCCTTGCCCCAGCGTATCAACACTCGCTTACGCCGGCTGAAGGCTACCCTAACTTCAGCCGGCGTAAGCGAGTGTTAATACGCTGGGACGGCGGCGTTGCTACACTAACGCCTCCCTCCCCCCCGCCTACCTGCACTAACTGAGGCGTAGTAACTACTACGTTGCTGCTATCGTTGATCACACGTTTCCGTGGCTTTTAAGCCGATCTTATGCTTACGCCTGGCGTATTACCGTTGGGCAGCATGGGTCTGGATCAGGCACTTTGGGCCTGATTCAGAGGCTGAAAATAAGAACTTAAAGTTACACCTGGGCAAAACATGGTGCGCATGCGCAGTGCGTACAAAACAGCGATTTTACGTCTCCGCCACGCGTAAATTCGCTCTGAGGCGTTGTTCTGGATCAGGCCCATCATTTGTAAAGTAAAGTAGTGACGTTGGGCATTTTAACGCTCAGCTTACTATCGCTGCACTCCCCCTTGCCCCAGCGTATTAACACTCGCTTACGCCAGCTGAAGTCTACCCTAACTTCAGCCGGCGTAAGGGAGTGTTAATACGCTGGGACGGCCCTCAGAGCCTCATTACCCTCCCTCCCCCACCTATGTGCACTAACCTCAGCGTAGTAACAGAGGGGAATGCCCCCTCCAGCGTTACTACACTGCTACTAAGGACGCCCGATCCACGATTGGGCATTGCCGTAGCTACGCCGGGCAACATCTGCCCAGCGCATGCGCAGATCGGCTTTTAAGACGCTTCGGCGTAGATTTTCGAAAAGGGGGAGCCGGGCCGGGG
>WWET01004896.1:6095-22541 GCA_011038615.1 Limnodynastes dumerilii
GAGATGCGTCAGTGGCGGGGGAGGGACACAGAGATGCGTCACTTGTGAAACTAATTTCAAAAACGTAAAAAACATAAAAAAAATGAAATAAAATAGTCCTCACCCCAAATAAATTAAATTTTTAGACCCATTTTTAAGGGGAAAGAGAAAACCGAGCCCCCGTCATAGACCCTGTCTTATAAAAGGAAGATAAAACGTAACATTTTCAGTCTATTCAATTTATACACAACATTGTAAACATATAATTTATATTACATGTGCTTCACATCTTTCCGTTCTCTTCTTTTCTCTGCTTTTTTTACAGTTAAAACAAAATAAAAATCACAGAAACGGCACAGAGAGAGCGGGAATCAAACAAAAATCCTTCTAGAAAACGTCATTGGCGTTCGTCAGTCCGGGTCCCCGCTGTGGCCCAGGGATCGGGTGATGTAAACAAACTGAACGGGGGCAGAGTCTGTGGCTCCGTCTACATCTCGTGAAACAGTAAAAATCAGCAGCAGGTACAGAGAGAAGAGAAAACGCCGAGTGCGCCGCAGGATCTCGCGCCTTCTCCTGTTAGTGCCCGGAGGGAGGAGGAGCCTGGGATCTGGAAGTCACAATAGTTCAGTAAGTTCAGGAAAGTCTCTTTCTTCCGCTACTTAGAAAAGTGTCTCTGAGGTCCTGCATCTCCCACGTCGCAGACCCGGACAGAGCCTCCGAGCGGAGAGAACACAAGGGGAACGGCTCGGGAGCGAAATCCGAGCAACGCCAGTCCCTCTTCACACGCATTTCACAAATAGACGCGCCTCAAGTCTCCGGGCGACGTGATGGTGTTACACTGCGGACACAACTTCTTAGCTCCCTGCAACGTAGACAAGAGACGGTTATACCCTCACGCTCGCTGGAAGACGCAATTCCATCGGCAGATTCCTAGCGTTAGGGGCTGGTCTCCTGGACACAGCAGATCAAGTAAAGCCCAATACCGGAAAGCAGGAGTGTTCTGGGCTTTAGACAAGACCCCTGAACTCTACCCCCATAAGACACAAGAACTCCAAAGCGCTAATCTATATAACCTGTGATGGATGCACAAGCCATAATGACGCCACAATGGCGCACAACTGCCTTGCGACCGGTTTTATGCCTTCCTTCAAGACTATTAAAACGCAAAGGAAAAATGGCGCCTTCTGTTATGGCGAAGGACGGTGGCCTTCATCTCTATCACATGTCCTATATTCCTTTCCTGGCAGAGAGGAGAGCACTTTATTAGCATAACGAGGCCGTGACGCAGGCAGAGTGGCCGCCGTTACTTTAGTGATGGGGAAAAACGTATAAACCGCGCTTGCAGGAAGGTAAGGGGGGGCTGGAGAAGGGGTAAAGGGGCGACTTAACGAGATTACACACATCGACTTTGATCAAGACACAAAAGCAGGGAGGCTTTCCAAGGCTTTTATTGGCGTCTTCAGGCTACGTTTTAATGGTTACATTAGTAGTGCGCTATTTTCAGGCAGGGTGGATGGCTTTAATAAATTGAAGTCTGAGCGGTGGGGAGAGGATGGCGGAACATGAGAGGAGGCTTATTAATTGTTTCCCAGCACAAGTGCCAAATTCCGTGTGTGTGTGTGTGTGTGGGGGTGTGTGTGTGTGTGTGTGTGTGTGTGTTCCGCCGGCTGGTACCACAATATGGCCAGATACAGCGGTATGGGCACAGGATGCCACTGCTTACACTACAGAGATCCAGAGGGCCAAAACTATACACTGGCTTTGCCTCATCCACCCGTTCAGTTTTAGACAGGAATTGATCTATGTCTTTTCTCTTTGTCACCACTGGAGGGTGCCATTCTATTGTCCTCTGCTTGCTATATGTGGATATACTGCATCTGTGTCACCTGAAATACTACAAAATAATAGTCTAATTTCTGCGGACACAAAGAGGCCGCACTGGACAATTCTACCACTGAGAGGCAGCAGCGAGCACACATTCAGCCACACGCAGGGAGTGGCGGAGACCATATCAAATAGTGGCCAGTGGGGGGCGGCCACCCATCAGCAATTAGGAGCGTGTTTGGCTGAATGTAGCAGGGAGCGAGGACCGCGCTTATAAAAGACTGTAATGAGAACCCGGTACTTGCCCCCTCCCACCCCAGGCAGCTGTGACATGGCCCTGAGCCTTACCAGAGTCCGCAGCCAGCATTCCTCGCAGTGCACGTGCCAGCACTGGATGGACGTCAGGGGCATTGTGTAGGAGTCCTGGCAGGAGAGAGGAGAGATCAGTAACCGTTACACGGTGCACACCAGGAGCCACCCCCTGGGGCACAGGTCACTATGCAGATATAACAGGCCCCCCAAGATCTGATCTATAAAGTAGATGTAGGCACCATGTAAGTTGCACCATTCGTATTTGTGGCGGTCTGTCCTGTCTCGCGTCCAGCGTTATACTATGTTAAACACATATTCCCGGGAGGGAACAGGCTTCTATTCGGTATCTAGCGGTCACCATACTCTAGCAAGGGCTGCGATGGAACGTGCCACTGATTACATGCCAGGATGCCACTCACCATGCAAATCAGACATTTGTAGCGGTCCCCTCGGGATAACTGTCTTTCCAGCTCCCGGATTCGCGCCTTTAACGCTTCAAACGTCGTCACTGCCGACTCTTCCGTGATCCTGAGGCAGAGAGAAAACTTTCTGGTGAGACGTCCAATAATCAAATAAACAGCTAGAAAATGTTCACGTTCTGAGTCCTGTTTTCAGGAGCTGTATTCCAGCCTCTGGGGGGCGCTGTGTGATCACAGGGGGTTGTGTGAAGGATAAAGCTGTAGTGGGGACACTCCTGACATGGGGTGACACAGATGTTCCGCACACACACGATGCTCTGCTATGAGCGGACATTACAGGAGCTGTATTCCAGCCTCTGGGGGGCGCTGTGTGAAGGATAAAGCTGTAGTGGGGACACTCCTGACATGGGGTGACACAGATGTTACGCACACACACGGTGCTATGAGCGGACATTACAGGAGCTGTATTCCAGCCTCTGGGGGGCGCTGTGTGATGGATAAAGCTGTAGTGGGGACACTCCTGACATGGGGTGACAGATGTTCCGCACACACACGATGCTCTGCTATGAGCGGACATTACAGGAGCTGTTGTATACATGTGGTGAGCGGCCATGGCTGGAGAGGAGCGATTGATCCAGAGCAGGGGATAAAGTTTAGAGCCCGTCAGATACAAAAGACAATCAATAGCCGGACTGTAGATCAGGGCGCTAGTTAGCTGGAAAATTAACGCACTGCCCACTGCGTCACGCTGCAGGGAGCCTGGACAAATCAATGGCAGAGCTATTGATTTAGTTATTATCACTTCATACGCTCCCAGACATTGTTAAATATCCATTTATTAACAGAAGGGAGCCGGGGAGGGAGGATTCCGAGCATCAGGCCCTTCATCTGCTGCTAATCAAAAGCGCGGCGGAGACCCCTGGACGAGCCGAGCGCATTACATGGAGGCTTGTGCTGCCCCCCGCTGCCTACAAACCAGGATGCCGGGAGCTCGTTACACATAGGGACAAATTGGCGAATGGCTGGGTATTAAAGGCAGAAGGATGCACACAATCCTCCACTCTGACTGTCAGCTCTGCGGCTCAGGAGTGGGTACAGTCCAATAACCCCCTCGGACACCCCAGCGCTCATCACACTCTTGTAATTGAGCGATCGCTGCGCTTTCCCCGGGGACGCTCCAATCCGTGGTGTTAATGAAATTATTTCTGAATTTGCAGGAGTGGAATCTTAATTGACTTCAGAGATCACACAAACACCGAGGACAAACCGGGGATACACTCCCATCACGCTCTGCCATGACAGCACAGAGCCGGCCATGTACCATGTGACCAGGACCGTCGCTGCAAAGACAACAAACGCTTCTGATTGGACAGCCGATCATACGAAGCGTTTATAGAGGGACGAGCTGGAAAATAAACATGAGACTGGAAGCGCAGCCATCGGATAATTATCCCGGAAGCTTCTCGTGAATGGGGATTTTGGTGTTAAGTTTGGCAGAAGCCTCAGCTTTCAACACTACACAAGACAGCTCCCTCTAAGGCAAATAACCATTAGTGTTACAGCGACATATTCCAGTGCCGCGAGGAGCGATGATGGCAGCTGGCAAAGAGGCTGGAAACAGGAGGGCAACGTGCTATGCCATGGAAAATGGAGGCGGCTTTCAGCAAACCTCCCCGTGCCAACACCCCGCGCCCGCCATCCAGAGGACAGCACCCCGCGCCCGCCATCCAGAGGACACAACCCATCGCGCCCGCCATCCAGAGGACACAACCCATCGCGGCCGCCATCCAGAGGACTGCCCCCCGCGCCCGCCATCCAGAGATCAGCGCTCCATGATGGAGGATTGTGGCTTTCCTCTTACCCCAACCAAGAGTCCAATAACGCTCAATTGTGGTTCCATATTTACTATGTACAGCGCAGGGATCAAATCCACACCGTGTGCGGAGCGCGTTCCTTGTTACCTGGGAAACCGCAAGACGATAGATACCCGCACATTGCTGCAGAGCAATGTATAGCGAGACAGCCATCGTTATTCTGAGGATTGTACAATCTGCCCGGGAATATTGTACCAGAACATGAAGAATGGGAATAGAGGCGGCTGCAGTATCATGGCTGCTGTTGCGCGGTTTGGCCAGGGACGGTTCCCGTTTATTGCCTAATAGATCCGCGTGGTTGTGAGGGATTTGGCGTGGAGCAGGAGATCGCTTTGGCCGTGAGCCGTGTATCCTGGCAGCTCCTGTTGCGTCACGGACAGATTAAACAATTATCACTGCGCACAAATATGTCCAGAAACTCCTGTGCAGGGGTCGGCTGGAAGCATAAGAGGAGCCTTGTCAGGTGACCAAACCACGAGAGTGGGGCACTAATGCCCTTGAGGGGAAATGAGATACAGCGTGGCCACGGGACGGCGGTCCACGTCAAAACGCTACAGGGGGATAATCCCAGAAGCCCAATTTATGGGTAAGAAAAGTAAACTCGTTTCCCGAGATGTAAATGTATTTCCAGCTGAATGTCACGCAGTGCGGGGCCTGTCTGCAGAGCTGACGCTTACTGAACACACTGCGCTCCTGTCACCCAAGAGACAAACACAATTATAATCAGTATTTTTACACCACAGATAAACGCAGCCCAGTGGCCGATCCTGCAGCCTCTTCCCGCATCGCTCTCTCCCGTCTGATTAATGATCTTGTCGCTCTGATTGATGACCCACCCCAGCAGATTAGAGTCTCCTATTCCACCCCCCTTCCCCTCCCTACTTCTGGGGCTCCTACTGCACCCGGGCTGGAAATATTAGAGAATTATTAAATAAACATCCACACGTCCCGTCTCCTCCCATAACATTCGCCACTCCAGCACCCGCCTTCACACTGACACCAAACATCTGGAGTGATTCATTGGGAGGCTGGCACAAGCGTTCCATGTCGTACATCACTCCGTGCCCTGACTGAGATAAAGCGGCAGCCGCCACCGGATGGAATGAATTTATGACAATACGAAACTGAAGGATACAAATGGGAGGTGACCTGGCGGGTGCGTCACCCCGTGCACTTTACTTGGCCGCAATCTGGTTCCATGGCACACAGCAAAAATCGACCGGTGACATTGTGAATGAAGACACCGGCCCCGCGGCCTCAGGGGAAAAGGGCGGAAACGGCGCAAGAAGTCGACCGGCGACAGCGGACGCTGCTACAATATGGCGGAGGAGAGAATTTAACGTGGGAATGAAGCCTGATGTAAGCCGGCAGGATCTCTCATTCTCCTGTGTCCGGTCACAATACGCTGCACATCCAGAGACGGTAAATTACCGGGATCCCAAGTCACCATATGTGGCCCCGCAATGGGGTCAATGCTGACCGAATGCTGCGTGTAATCAGGCTCATTAGTTAGGAGTGTCCGGGGCACGTTCCAGGCCGCAGATGCATAATGAGCGGGGAGTTCATTCTCACATGAAGCCATCGCTCACTAAACGCATTTGTTTTGGTAAATGTTAATCGTCAGACTAAACACAAAATAATCAATAACAGCGGGATTTTAAGAAGAACACAGCCGGAGAGTTATGAAAAATGAAGGCGCTCGGGGCCCGGCCTAAGTGCTCAGAGTCGCTGCCAACATCGCCGGGAAACAAGAAAAATGAAACCAATTTAGCTCCAGATTAAGAAACAGCAACTGGAGATGAATCAATTTAGCTGCCGGGCCGGGGCGCCATATATCATGGCTCAGCGCGGGAGTTGTTAACAGGCAGATGGGACGCGGCGCCTCCTCCTCAGCCGCAAGCTTTTGAATACTCATAAGGCCGGGGCATAGTTATCAATTCACAAAGATACACCTGGGAGCGAGGTGGCCGGACGGAGGCTGGGACCATTTATTACAGGGATAGATAGGAGTCTCCCGCCAGACGGAGGACTGATAACCAGAGTGATAAATGGCGGGAGCAGCAGCTGTCACTGGATATGAACTGGCAGACTACGAGGACTCCTGCTCCTAGATATAAGCTCTCTACGCTCTGAAACAACATGGCTTCCAAACCAACACCGGGACATCCAGAGGTATCAGCACCAAACAAACCACTAAACAGCTTCCAAGGGGATCAATGACATCGCTCGGATGGTTAGCGTTAGGAGCTATAAGGGTTCAACTGCCTGAACCAAGCGACAGAGGAAGAGATCATATTCCCGCACATGAGTGACGTGTGTGCGCCTGTCAGTCAGTGTGTGTCCGTCATGGTGCCTGTCCATCAGTCCATCTGTGTCAGTCAGTCAGTTTGTGTCAGTGAGTGAGTGTCAGTCAGTCATTCTTGGTGTCAGTCAGTGAGTGTATGTGTGTCAGTCAGCGAGTGTGTCAGTGCGTGTCAGTGTCAGTGTGAGTGTGTCAGTCAGTGTGTGTGAGTTTGTCAGTGTGAGTGTGCGCGTCAGTCAGTGTGTGTGAGTGTGTCAGTCAGCGAGTGTGTGTGTGCGCGTCAGTCAGTGAGTGCGTCAGTCAGTGAGTGTGTCAGTCAGTGTGTGTGAGTGTGTCAGTCAGTGTGTGTGTGCGCGTCAGTCAGTGAGTGTGTCAGTCAGTGTGTGTGAGTGTGTCAGTGTGAGTGTGTCAGTCAGTGTGAGTGTGTCAGTGTGAGTGTGTCAGTCAGTGAGTGTATGTGTGCGTCAGTCAGTGTGCGCGTCAGTCAGTGTGTGTGGGTGAGACAGACAGCAGGTGAGACAGACAGCAGGTGAGACAGACAGCAGGTGAGACAGACAGCAGGTGAGACAGACAGCAGGTGAGACAGACAGCAGGTGAGACAGACAGCAGGTGAGACAGACAGCAGGTGAGACAGACAGCAGGTGAGACAGACAGCAGGTGAGACAGACAGCAGGTGAGACAGACAGCAGGTGAGACAGACAGCAGGTGAGACAGACAGCAGGTGAGACAGACAGCAGGTGAGACAGACAGCAGGTGAGACAGACAGCAGGTGAGACAGACAGCAGGTGAGACAGACAGCAGGTGAGACAGACAGCAGGTGAGACAGACAGCAGGTGAGACAGACAGCAGGTGAGACAGACAGCAGGTGAGACAGACAGCAGGTGAGACAGACAGCAGGTGAGACAGACAGCAGGTGAGACAGACAGCAGGTGAGACAGACAGCAGGTGAGACAGACAGCAGGTGAGACAGACAGCAGGTGAGACAGACAGCAGGTGAGACAGACAGCAGGTGAGACAGACAGCAGGTGAGACAGACAGCAGGTGAGACAGACAGCAGGTGAGACAGACAGCAGGTGAGACAGACAGCAGGTGAGACAGACAGCAGGTGAGACAGACAGCAGGTGAGACAGACAGCAGGTGAGACAGACAGCAGGTGAGACAGACAGCAGGTGAGACAGACAGCAGGTGAGACAGACAGCAGGTGAGACAGACAGCAGGTGAGACAGACAGCAGGTGAGACACACAGCAGGTGAGACACACAGCAGGTGAGACACACAGCAGGTGAGACACACAGCAGGTAAGACACACGCAGAGGGGGACAGGTAACAACACATCCAGCGCCACCACAACCCAGATAACAGCACAACCACCCGACACCGCCGGAGCCTGCTATGAAGCACTGGCAGATCCAGAGGCTTCCACTCAATACATAACTCATGGCAGGAGAGCCAGTCCAGGCCCCAGGTGCTGTGACAGCGAGCAGGGTCACACATTTGGTGGCAGTATTAGTGTCCCTGTGGAGGATGACCCCGCTTCCTGCTGTCGCCTCTGTGTCTGCGCCAATGAAAACCTTCAGCAGCTGTTCAAATATTTGGCGTCTGAAATGGCTTCCAGCTTCCGAGGAACAGACACCGCCAGCCCTATCCGTGACACAGCCACATCCAGGAGGAGGTCTCCGGCGCGGAATAGCCAGTGTTACACAACAAGTACACGCGTGTAGCACGCTCTGCACAGGGGAACACAGGAGGCAGAATTACCAGTGCTACACAACAAGTACACGCGTGTAGCACGCTCTGCACAGGGGATCACGGGTCAGACGGGTTATGGAGGTAGAGTTGCCGGTGACAGTCCGTGACGCTGTGTAGCACTAGACACCAGCAGCACGATTCCTCGGCATTTTTACCTATGATTTATCAGAGCGGCGGTTTCCCATCCACGTCACCATTAATACCAGATCCATAGAGGTGAAACATGTCAGACAAGCCCCGGGCTGTGATGGAAAACAGAGCTGACCAGCGGGGCAGAGAAGACAGAGACAACACGAGGCTCCTGCGGCCCCCGGCCTTCACTCTCACTCAGCCGGTGACTGACATCTCTATAACTCCCGCCTCAATCAGAGAGCGGCCCCTGATCGCCACACACTCAGCCCTGACATCTACCACAAGCCCCAGCAAGCCGAGAACACAGGGGCAGGAGGGAAAGGGACACAGAAACAATATGGGAACAGGCCCTCAGACGCCATCACACAATCACAGCCTTCCGGTCACCTGGGATTTACGTCTGAGCAGCCACATTTCTGGGGTAATAAGTGCTGCTGACAGGGAGGGATCACAGGAGTTTAGCAACTGGGGTAATCAGCGGAGGGGGAGGGAGAGTGCGCACCTGAGGCTGGCAAACAGCTGGAAGCCATACAAGGCATCCCCAGGACCCGGGGCAGGCCTCTGTAATTAACGACACGGCTGGTGAATTAGAGAGGGGAATATGGAAGTGCTGAAATGCTAAACGTCATTACAGAGGAGAAACGCAGCTCTTTAACCCCAGAGCCGCCTCTTCTGACCTGCCAACAGTATGAAACTTGCTGCTAATTTCATCAATTAATCAGCATATGAAACCACAAAGCAGGTCCAGCAGACAGTCCACACCTGCAAGAGCCGGGGCCCCGGGCCTGCCTGCTATGGAGAGATGCTGGGATATGTAGTGCGTCCATAGTATTTCCCCTCTGCTCCTCAGAATACCATGGACCTGCTGTGTGTGTGTTCAGAAGAGAAGGTAAATACACGGCTTCCATAATCCCCAATTACCAAGAGCTTCAGCGGCCATAACACAGCGTGTGAACAAGCGGAGATGTACTTGTGTGGAGAGGTCATGTCATGTGTTATGTACTGGGGGGACCCTGTGCCTCGTAACGCTGCGCTATGACACGGGCAGCGGGATGAGCGCTGGAAATGTCTTTGTTACAGGCGGATTTCTGCTGGGGTAATTTGGAAGCTGGGCTGGTAATAGCGTTGACTTAGTCATTGGCTTCCCTGGTTCACGGGGCTGCAGATCTTTCCATTACAGTGGGCAGGTCCTTGGGGAAATTCTCTCCCTCGCAGTGAATGTTCCGCGCCCGTCACCGCTGGCAGCTTTTATACACGACTCCAGCTCCTTAATTAAAAGTCACAGAGCTGCACGGCCAATCAGCTCAGAGAATGGGAGGGTAACAATCTGCCAGACTTATTTACAAACGAGCAGCAGAAATGATTACCGGGGAGAAGCGGAGAGTACCAGCAATTACCCAGCGCAGCGCCAGGGCCGTCTACGATAAGCCGGGCCACCAAGCGCCATGTAAAATAACATACGTATGACCTGTGTGCGTGCGTGTGTGTGCGTGTGCGTGTGTACTGCGAGCCTGGATACAATATAGTATATAGCAGCGCAACACGCTACACATCCCCGGAAAGCAACACAGCTCAACTCTAAAACTAAAGCGTCCCAGGGGCAGAGACTCACAACCAAAACAAGAGTGTCACAAAGTGGGCGTGTCCCAAGCGTTCACAGTGACGCGATCCAGCATTACAATTACTATCACATCACAGCGACACGATTCAGCATTACAATTACTATCACATCACAGCGACACGATCCAGCATTACAATTACTATCACATCACAGCGACACGATCCAGCATTACAATTACTATCACATCACAGCGACACGATCCAGCATTACAATTACTATCACATCACAGCGACACGATCCAGCATTACAATTACTATCACATCACAGCGACACGATCCAGCATTACAATTACTATCACATCACAGCGACACGATCCAGCATTACAATTACTATCACATCACAGCGACACGATCCAGCATTACAATTACTATCACATCACAGCGACACGATCCAGCATTACAATTACTATCACATCACAGCGACACGATCCAGCATTACAATTACTATCACATCACAGCGACACGATCCAGCATTACAATTACTATCACATCACAGCGACACGATCCAGCATTACAATTACTATCACATCACAGCGACACGATCCAGCATTACAATTACTATCACATCACAGCGACACGATCCAGCATTACAATTACTATCACATCACAGCGACACGATCCAGCATTACAATTACTATCACATCACAGCGACACGATCCAGCATTACAATTACTATCACATCACAGCGACACGATCCAGCATTACAATTACTATCACATCACAGCGACACGATCCAGCATTACAATTACTATCACATCACAGCGACACGATCCAGCATTACAATTACTATCACATCACAGCGACACGATCCAGCATTACAATTACTATCACATCACAGCGACACGATCCAGCATTACAATTACTATCACATCACAGCGACACGATCCAGCATTACAATTACTATCACATCACAGCGACACGATCCAGCATTACAATTACTATCACATCACAGCGACACGATCCAGCATTACAATTACTATCACATCACAGCGACACGATCCAACATTACAATTACTATCACATCACAGCGACACGATCCAGCATTACAATTACTATCACATCACAGCGACATGAGTGTTGGATGAAAAGGGGGTTCAATGATGCAACGTAATCCAGACTTCTGATTGGTTGCATGACGTGCTGTGTGAGAGATGGGAGTGGTCTATGTGCTCGCACGGATGCGCGGTTCAGAACCTGTGCACAGCGACTCTGACATTATGTGATTTTAACGGTTATTTCAGGCAGGATTAAACAAGACGGCGAATGTTCCTGATATCGTGGCGCGCCTGGTGCTAGAGGTTAGGGAAATAAATAAAACTCTTCATCTCAAGGAAGAGAGGAGAGGATTCTGGGAGCGGAGTCACCTGTCGCAGGGATGTCATGTGATTCGTGGCAAGTCGCATCTGATGGGGTTTGACATTTGGTCCTCAGTGGAGAGCGTGTCCGGAGCTGTCCCTGCCCTGGATAAGCTGGAAGCTCTGCACAAAGGTCAGGCTGCAACGTGCCGATGTCCAGGATTACCTGGGAACACCGGGCCTCAGGAAGAAGAAGGGGTACCGGGCGAATCCAGAGGGGTGAGGGGGGACACGGGCAGCCATGACGGCCAGTCGAGACTCCCTGTTTACCCTGGAATGTGACTGGACAGCTTTCTAAAGTCACCGTTATCACTCCCTCTAACCACTCTTGGCAGGCAATCTAATTTCCCCTGAAAAGGTCACCGCCATTTTAACTGCCTTTCAATCACATTAAGCTGCTTCTGCCGGTGCTGCTCTGAGGCATGTGCATGCGGGGAGATCGATAGACTGACACGGCGCTCGTCCCCTCCACCCCCCGCAGCTTCCGACAACTTCCAAACAGCATTCATTACATTCAGCCCAGAACAGACGAACGGCACACGCAGAACCACAGGAAACAAGGCCGGAATACTGAGCAATACACGGTCACCATACATCAATCACGCACCAAGAAATAAAGTCTATCACTACAACCCCCAGTCCCCGAGCCGGAATCCGCTGCATAGGACGAAGAAGCGTCTCTGCACAGCTAAGAAAGGGCTAAAGCAATGGCTCATCAATATCACTAATCCCCCTTCCTCGGGAGAATACTGCGCTCCCCACAGAGAGTCCGGGGCTGTGTGATCTCTACATTGATCCGTGTATCAGATATTGTGCTAAGTTCTTCCCTTTTAACTACGTTAAGCCGTTAAAGAGATGACAGGCGCCTGACGCCGAGCCGCTGATACCATTGGTTTCATATCCAGCAGAAACAACAAAGCGCTTAACTCAAACCCATCAATCAGGATATGATGATATTACGTGGAGCTATGGCGCATTCCGCCTTAATGTCCAACAATAGATTGTTTGCATGGAGGGGGTGCAGCACGAACAATAGCCTGGCTTTCACAGGAGAACAAAAAACTAAATACATTCTGTGTCCCTCAATCAGCAACACAAAAGGTAACTTTCATTTCTGTACAGCCAGGAACATCAGTAGATCAATACAACGTGTGATCAGGCTGCCACATCGCATCTCCCGGCACCACACAGGTCACACTCAAAAAACGCAGCCTCCACACGGGGAACATTGATTGCAGATGCCAGGAAGGGAGGACATAATGACGGAATTATTCAGGAGGAACAAGACGGATCAACCGAGGGAAAGGGAAGAGTGCTGCACCCATTAAATAGCCACCAACACTCTACACAGGTCTGACCAATCGCGTACAGGAAAGGCTTCAGTCTCTTACACATACATTAGAATACTAGACGCCTCCTAACTTTCTCCTGTCAAAAATCGGAAACTTGGATTGCGAGGATGTGCGTCCTGATTGGGCGTTTCGGACGTGCGCATGTTGATCTGAGCGCAGGGATAACGGCTATGGGATCCGATTCCTTATCATTAAACCGTGAGAGCAATACATTAAAAGCACCGCCCCTTCACAAGGTGGAAACCTCAGTAATGGCTGCAGATAAGGATGGACGTTGACCATTACACTGCCACATTGCAGCACTCTCCTTTGAACAAACAGCTGACAATTCAATCCCAGCTACCCCAGTCTCCGCTGAACAGAAATGAATCGCGGACGCCTAGAATGCTACATACCACGAAAACCGCCTTCCAAGAGAGTTGTGGCCCGAATTCTTTTCTGTCCGCACCACTCGTACTCCTCGAAGCGGTGGCCGTTCTCATTCTCAATGTCTACAGAGTCGTCTTCGTTCATGCAGGCCTCTCTCTGCAACAGACAACACAGGGAGAGGTGAGGCCAAGATGTCCCCACAAAGCACAGGTGCTGCAGCAAAGGATTTACATACAACTGAATACATACAGGTAAATAAACATCACAGGTAATGTGGAGATACAAACAAGAGATCGAAGTTCCACTACACAGTGTTAGTGACACCCCACTGATCTGTACCCGACCAGCGTTAGTAATAGGTGCAGCAGAGCAAATAAGTCTCCAGAGTTAGGCAGAGGTGATAGACAGGGAAGGGACAGAAGAAGCACCTCCTGCTCCACTACCTTAGCAAGACACAATTCCACATGTCTACTCATCTCCTCCTCGGATCCAGACAAGGGGCGGCCACAGAGCGGACATACCTGTCCCTCATCTTGCTTTCGTCTTTTCATCTTTCCAATCCGGGCTGGGTGGGCAGAGAAAAAGAAGAAAAAGGGTCTCAATAACATCGCCCACATATTATAAGTAATATCAGGTTATAAAGTCTCAGGCGGTTAATGGAGGGCCAGAGCGGATATCAGTTCTGCGTGATAAATAGGACACCTCATAAGTGATTTCATTACTAGAATCTCCGTCCCAGTAATCATACAGCTACTTGTATAGACTTTCAGTGATTGAGTCTTCCAGAGCGCTATGTTTGTATATCCTCTTGAAAACTTTGTTTTCACATCTAATAAGAACTAAGAGATAAAATGATCCAGAAGGCACAGAATGACCGCCCTCCACACCGTAGGGGAAATGCTTAAAAAACAGGCAAGAGAGACCAGAGTCTGACTAATTAAACCCGATAGGCTGAATCATTTCTAATTAGCTCCCAAATCCCTCAGTCCTGATCTCCTGTCGTCAAATCGGCAGCTTCCAACATTTCCCACTTACCCCGACTAATGAAAAGTGAAACATGAATTGGACTCGCGGTGGTTGGGAAAAAGAAAATGCAATTCAGCTGCATGGTGGCAATGGGAAGGGTCGGCTTGATATGAAACGGTGGCGCTGATCTTTTCTTATTACTCAAACCTTCTGGCCGCAGGTGAGGAGTTGAGTGGTCATAATGTGAACATTGCTATGAAAAAGGTCTTAACATCATTAAGGGCTAAACTTCAGGGTGTAACAGCTGCTCCTTGTCTTTTAGTACAAGACGAGGGAAGCAATTAGAACATGGACAGAAAGGTCAACACGTTTTTTTTCCCTCCTCAATCTCCTGGTGGAAGTGATGGCTGATCGCCAACTCTATACAACGAGGGCTTTCTGTCCTGGCGGAACAAAGATACACGGTACAAGACACTGTACAAGGAACATGACCGATGAGCAGATGTGTTATATCCGGGCCACAACATGGATCACATAAAAGGGCACCACAAAACATGCAGAAGAAGATGATACGACCCCTACGAAGGGGGAGGTCTAATATCAGGTCAAGACTCTGTCTGAACGTACGGGCCTCTTTTACCTCCCATCCAAGTCATATAAACAACCAAAACCCCTGATCTGACAGTTCACGCATGTGCCAACCAGAACGGACCCTAGTTAGAGAATTTAGACTGTAAACCCCTATACACAGGTGACACCTAGAACAAACTACACAGCTCCTGATAATAGCTGCCACTCGCCAGACCCAGTCACTGTGCATTCATTACCCTTGTGCCAGTACTCAATGGATGCAGGCGAATGATTCAACCCTGATGTAATGAATACATGAGAAGCAATGACGTGACCCCAGCTCAGACGTTTATTAGCACAGTCCCTTTCTCTGCACTGCTATAGGACAATGCCTGTCAGACACAAGTGACATAACGAATCACCTGCGCAGCTTAGTGTCACAGCACGGAACACACCTGAGCCGCAGCCAGGAAGCCTGGAGATCACGCACAGCCGGGTCCTTATGCTGGAGTATGGCCATCACATAGTGAGTGGCTGTCTACATGTGGAGGACTATATTCATTTAATCAGATCTTGCCGCTCTATGTATACTGGCTTTCTGAATGCAAAAGTTATTAAACCCCATTAAATAAGACTTTCCAAACCATCAGCAATAAAACCTGTGGTCGTATTATTATTGACCTTTTAATTCCAGTTCCAGGTGGTGGATTTGTCTGATTTTAAGCTCAGTGTTAGGTGGTGGATTTGTCTGATTTTAAGCTCAGTGTTATGGCCCCGCAGCGATTTCTGAAATGTTTATCACTCGGCAAATCTTAGTAGAATTTATGCCCAAAAATAAAATGATAAACACGCACAACTATATACTCACACTATATATACACACACTCACACAATATATACACATACTCACAGCATATATACACATACTCACACACAGAATACATACACATACTCACACACACAGAATACATACACACACACACACACACACACACAGAATACATACCCACACTCACACACAGAATACATACCCACACTCACACACAGAATACATACACATACCCACACTCACACACAAAATACACACACATACTCACACTCACACACAGAATACATACACACACTCACACACAGAATACATACACATACTCACACTCACACACAGAATACATACACATACTCACACACAGAATATATACACATACTCACACACAGAATATATACATTAAAATAAACCCAGCTTACTTTACTTCTCTTCCACCCTATGTCTCCTACATGGTGCCCCCTGGCTGCTGATGACATAGGGGGGCCTCCACCTCGCAGCCACTAATCACTTGGCGCTGAAACTAGAGGGACAGACAGTATAGCGCTACTGTCCCAGTTGTTTCAGCGGGCAAGCAAGGGAGATAGTACTCATGGGCAGTTGTACATTCATATAAACCTGGTAGCAAGGTCCCAATTTTTAGTCACCATGGCAACCAGTATTTGTGAAGCCATGATTTATAGTAGTATATAGCAGGGCTCAAAAAACATCTGAACCATGGCGACTAGAAATAAAGACCAGATTCAAGTGTGGCAGCAACCACAGACAACATACACATAGCATGCATGCATGCATATATAT
>WWET01004897.1:15790-29193 GCA_011038615.1 Limnodynastes dumerilii
ATTTCTTTTCAATATAACCGACTGTGTGAACGGCGGTAGGGGGGTGTGTGAGTCCCCGGTTCCTGATACCACGGCTGACCCCAGGTCGCAGTAATAATTTACACAATTTGCTTTGAACACACAACATTTAGCAGAAGTGGATGACTGGGGCATATACAAGGGGATGGAAGTAAAAGGCTGGATGCATAGAAAAGCACAGTGATTTTCCCTTTAAAAATCAATGTCGCTTTTTTTCTTTAAAAAAAAAAAAAAGCGCAGCATGGTTGTAAGGTTTATCATGCATGCGCTGATAGAACTACAAGGCTCAGCTTTGCTCAGCATCAGCATGTAAAGCCTTAAAACCATGCTGTGCTGTAGCTGCTGTTTTTAAAAAAAAAAATACAGTTCAAAATAAACATACACAATATACATTTCTATACATGACAGAATAAAATAAACAGTTATAATGCATAATGTTTCCCCTTAAAATGTAAAATTAACACAGTCGGCCACACTGTTTTCTAAAAAACTTATTGTTATGTTAAGTGTGTTGTAATAAAAAATATTTAGGACTCATCATTTAGCATCGTCATTCTTGGGAAGATTTACTAGTAGTTTCTTCTGTCTTAAGTTTTTCTTCTCATGTTGATTGCAGATTCTTGTCCGCTTGCTTGTAGACGATGGTCCAGTGCTTGCAGCTGGTCTAATATGGATGTGATGGGAGTTCAACCATGATAGCCAAAGACCTGTTATGGATGTGATTGATTTCAAGGTCTCCAAAATGTGTTATGCATAAGGTTGGATTTGAAGATACATTTAAAAATATTTGTGCAACCCACATTTCTCTCAATGTTTGAAATGGGCCTGTCCTATCCCCTATGTCAAAAAACATCTCTAATAGAACTAATTCCTTTGTTCCTCCACAGTGTGTATGTGGTACATACCATACATGGTTTAAAAGCTGAGGTACAACAAAACAAGAATAAAGGCTGCACAGACAGTCTCCAACCATTTAAAAGCGAAGTAGCTGAATCATTACACCGTTGTGGAGAGAGCCATAAAGCATGTCACACAAATATCAACATTAACCAGGAGGGAGCTACAATATGGCCAAAATTAATAGAAATAAGGGATTGAGGTGCTAGAAGAAAGAAATAGAATCTAAATAGAAAAAAGCGCCATAATTAATAGTAAACACCTCCCTAAAACTTAACCTTTAATAGATCAGACTAAAAAATGAATGTGAAATATAAATAAAAAACCATGCGAATATTCAGAAAGCCATAGGCGAAACGCAAGTCGGCTGACCCACGTGGACTTAACTGGACTTCTGCCGCAGGCCGCCTAACAGCCGATCCTGTCCCCTCACCGAATGCTGGTAATCGTTGCCATTTATTAGTCTCCTACAGGGAAAGTGAGGACTCCCCTGGGAGCGAAGTTCCGCCGTGAGGCGGCTTTATTATTTTGTTTTTTTGTTTTTAACATAGGGACAAACTTATATGAATATAAACTGGAGGGCGGTAGAGAGAGTTTTTGGAAAGGAGAAAGAAAATGTATCAAGACGTATGAAACAAAAAAGGAAGGTAATAAAGAGACACAGCTCATAGAAAGGACGCGTTTGAAGGTGGGGAAGGTGGAGAGAAAGAAGTGAAACTAGTACCTTTTAAGAAAAGAGGGATCTCTGGACTCCTGAAGAATTGATAAAGGTGAACTTTGTAGAAAATAAGAAAAGACTGTGACTTTGAATATTTACTTGGTGAGCGCACCGACACAAGACATTATTTATATACTGTTGGTTTGTATAAATTTGTTTATAAGTAACCAGTCAGAAATGTGTAAAAAATGTGCCATGTCTGAAAAACTGTAAGTCTGTAATACCTGAACCTTCCTCCCTCCATTTCAACAGTAATCGGGCACAGGCTACTCTGGATTATTTGTGGCACCAAACAAATCTAGAAAATAAATTCATACATTATATATTTATACAATATAGAATTGGCAACATCTGTATAAGATAGACTTTGGGAATACAGGGGGGGTGGGGGGTGTTGCTCTTTAGAAACCCCAGTGCTCATCCTGGCCAAATTTGTCCTCTTTGTTGGTTGTAGTTCTCCACTTCAATGATCTGTCGTTCAGCGGGTCACTGTGTGGCATTACGTTTGCCGTCAATTTTATATGCTGCAACTGCTGTCTCTACAAAGACTCCAACAGCGAGAGGTAGGTTTAATTCTTCCTAACCCTAACCATCCCCTTCCCGGACCTAAGCTTAACCCTACCCTCCCCTAACCTGTCCCTCTCAGCATCCTAACATTAACTTTAACCTTGCCTGTCCCACAGCCTAGCTTCAACCATCCCCTCTCCTCAGCCTAACTTTAACCAGAATGGGTACCTTGATGAAATAAGTGCATTCTACATTGTACACATTCCAGGATTTAAATATTCTTCATTAAATATATCTGCAGTGTCAAAATAGGGCCATTGGAGTGGCAACTGCATCCCCTCCTTGTCATGCAGATGCTATGTAATTATATCCATTCAGGCTACAAACTAAATATAAGATGTAAGGGCAAAGAAATTGGGGAATCAATCGGGCCTGGCTATCAATCACCTCACAGCTGAGAGGAGATGGGCAGCCAATTGCTCCCACGATTTATCTATATTTTTTTAGTGGGAGGCTTAGTAAATACCCAGGGGTCTGTCCGAGCAAGAAACCAGAGGGTCAGCTGCAACCATTTACCAGAATAGGAAATCCTAGGTCCATCAGATTGCAGAAATGTGCCAGATTGTCCCCGTATCCCCAACAAACAGGAATAGTAATAGGCTATAGGTAAGAAACCAGAGAAAATATAGTTAATAAGCACTCTCCCTAATGTGATATAGATATATAGCGAGTGCTAACTGCTTCTCTCTTGATCTTCAAGAAATCCTTCCCCTGGGGAGGGACCAGATCCCTCATTCTCTCATGTTTATGGCATGGGTCTAGGGAAATGTCTTCCTATATATAGGGGTAGATCCAAAGCTACGTACACGAGTGATTTTACGCTAGCCGCTAGCGTAAAACCACCCATTAGTACTTACTGGGCATGCGCGCAGCAGATATTTTGCAACTTAACTCAGAGTGTATTGGCCAGTCACATAACTTCAGCGTAACTACATACGAAGGGTCGTGCCAGCCATACGACACCCACAATTACGCTTTGGAGGCGGGGGGGCTTTTAAATTGTGCATTATGGGCGTGGTTAGGCACGTAAGCACGTGCTGCCTTTACATACATCAGTACTTATGCTGTGTAAAGTTAAAGTAGGGTCCGGGAAGCATAAAACAGCCAAAGTACGTACATGTAAGGGGAGTGCCAAGGGGAGTGCATAGTAAATACGCTACATGAGGAAACGTAATGGAAACGTGGCTCTGGATCTGGCTCATAGAGAGGAGATTATACTCCTGTGTAATAGAGAGTTTTCAGTTATTTCTGGAATAGTTAGCACTGTACAAACGTGGCAAAAATACATTATTACTTCTAAATTTATTTATTAACACTTTTTATATAGTGATATAAGATTATGTAGGCTCACAATTTTAACAATCATTATAACAAGACTGGGTGGGTAAGAGGGGCCTGCCCGCAAGCTTATACATTATAATAAAAAAGGGCACAATAATCTGTTATATGCTTAGTTACATTGCTGATACTTGAAAATTATGACCATTATCATGGAAAACTGACAGTATTTTAACAGTATACTGCTGTGTTCAGCACACTTCAACAGACTCATTTCCTTGTTGTACTGCTGAGCATTTAATAAAACTGTGATATCAACCATCATCTATTAATGGAACAATAAGGTGCTATGACAAATATTGCTATTCACAGCTCATTTATCCTTCTTCACATACAGACATTGGTCCTGATCCAGAACTATGCCTCGGAGCGAATTTACGCGTGGCTGAGATGAAAAATCACTGTTTTGTACGCACTGCGCATGCGCACCATAGAAAATACGCACATTCACGTAGCGTAATTGTGAACGTATGGGCCATTCACGTATGTGTCACGTAAATACTTACGTGTGGGCGTGCCAATTTTACGTTACTCGAAAATACGTCTGAAATACGTGAAGTAGGCGGGGGGTGGTATTTAAAGTGTACAGTATGGGCGTGCTTAGCTGCGTAAATTCGTTCAGCCCATACGTACGTGTGCGTATGACTGCGGTTACGTTGGAAAAAGTTAAGGTAGGGTTTGTATGACTGCCGTTGGAAAAAGTTAAGGTAGGGTTTGGAGAGCGTATCTTGACAAAATACGTCAGTGCAAGGGGTGTGCCGAGGGGAGTGTAACGAATTTACGCGCACGAAAATACGCTCCGCGAATAAACGTACGCCACACGTAGTGTTCTGGATCTACCCCATTATGTTACTATATTTCCCGCAGAGCCATAGTACAATCTTCTCTGTACAATTAGTATTCAGTGAGCCTAAATGAGATGGATTGTTAACTAATTTAAACAACAATGCTGGCCAGAGTTCTACCAATTAATCTTATTGTGTTGTTAGAAACTTGTATTTGCCCATAGATACTTGATTCTTCTGCTTCATTTTCCATAATAGTGCACTGATCGTTTAGTAAACAGACAACTATTATACTAAACCTAAGACTGGACATTTTAAAATCTTTTTTTCCACCTTGTCTATTGTATTTCTTACATTCTGTGAATCATGCATATACTTGGCTACATGATATTGTTAAACAGTCTGGAACCATTCATCTCGAGCAAGCTGACAAGCATGCAAGAAGCAGAGACAAATGAAACACAAAACATAAACAAACATCTTTTGGCAGACTTAAATAAACTTTTGTTTTTTATTATTTAGTATATAACAATAGGTATGAGGGAAGCTTGACAAGTTTAAAACTGTGTAATATTTGTTGCTGAAAATAAAGTGCAGTCACTATACTAATTTTTTTTTCAGAGGAGCAAACACAATAAATAGTAGAATGCTTATATGATATGCAAAATTGACTGAATTTTGTAATGCAGGCAAAACAGAGTTGAGCTATGAATAATTACCTTTCAACTCTAATTTGGTTTTCAATAGAAAGGGTGCCAATGAATTGTACATGCTTTCCATGCAAGGAAACTTTGCTTTTGGTTGTAGGAATACTAAATACTAAAAAGTTTCCCATTTAATCTGTAAATTACACAAAATGCTGAGAAAAATGAAAGAACATTAGTTATTTATGTCCATAGCAATCCATGTTTTCATTGATAACTAGTACCTACATGTTAAATATCGTGGACCTGATGGTCGTACTGTGCTATTGCAAAACGATGTTCTCATATGTTTAAATTTAGAAAGAAGGCAGATTAATGGTGCTCAGAGCTTGTGTAACTATAAAACAGATCCTATATTTATCCAAAAATGTCCATTTCTTTTAGCTTTGACACATATCTACACATGGCTTTAATTTTGAAAGATTAAATTAAACCATCAATTAATTTTTAAATCACTTTTTAACATAAAACATACAATTTTTTTTTTTTAAGCCTGATAAGCTGGGGATCGCTGCTTATTCTAGTCAGGCATTATTTTACAGACTGTAGTAATTTATTAATGCTTTCATTTGATTAAACACATTTTTTAACATACAAATTTTGATAGGCTTCTGTGATTAAACTGCAGCCTCTGCCTATATGCATCCATTTGCATGTTGTAAATGCATGCATCTTTTCTGTATGTTTTATCCAGGGTTGCAAAGTCACAACTCTGAACAGGACACACACCCTGCCTAAGAACTATTGCTAAGGTCCTGTGTATATTTCTGGTCACGTTCATCGCTACGTAACTCATATTTTCGGCATACAGACTACCGACAGCTAAGTGTTGGCTGTCTGTATTTTGAAAATGTGTTTAAGTAGAAACATTTTATAAGAATAAGTAAGTATGCTGAAACATCTACCAGCTTACCAATTCATTACGTTGACAGCTTTCTATACCCTAAGGGGTGACTTAGAGTTATGCTGGGGGGGAGGGGATGGAGCCTAGAAGGGGAAACTTAGGTAAGGCTGCGGAGATGGATAAGAGAAGAGAGACTTAAGTTTAGGCTGGGGGGAGGGGATGGAGTCTAGATGGGGAGACTTAGGGTTAGGCTGCGATGAGGGGATAGTTCAGAGAAGGGGAGACTTAGTTAGCATGCCAGAAGGGGATGAAACATAGAAAGGGAAGCTTAGGGTTAGACTGCGGGAAAGGAAGGGTTAGGGTTATGGAAGTGGATGGGTTAGGGTGATGATTTGGATAAGGCTTAAGGAAATACTCATCCATTGGCGCTGGGGATTCCTTCTTGGGATCCTCGCTTACCTGTCTCCAGCGGGGAAGAGGGAGTTGTTTGCAATCGCTTGTCGCAAACAGCTAGTAGAAAATGGTCCTTTAAAAAAAAAAAAGAGAGAGAGAGAGAATTAAGTGCTTCATACACAAAGATTAATTCATTGCACGAAAGCACACATTAGGACCCTTGGAAAGGACAATTACTCCATGTGTACAAGGGATATATTGCATCTTTACCTGTACATAGTATTGATGCATATATATTTATAAGATTGTCAGTTGCTTTATTTTATCTTCTTGACTATCAAATTTTCTGCAGCATTTTAGGTATGTGTGTGCTGGACAGGTGCTCCACCATATCACAGAGGATACAACATAATATTAACATAAAGCTTGTCACACTATGTGCATGCAGCATAATTCTTAACAGATATCAGTAATTACTACTAATACAATCCTTGTGGTTTCTGTGTTGGTATCATATCTGTATGCTTGTTTCTTATATAAATGTCTTTGTTTATTAAAAAGCATTACCTGAATTTATAACCAAGATTAAATGTAAAATGTAGCTCTTTAAATATCCAACACTGTCCATCATTTTAAAAATTTAGTTTAGGGAGTGACTGTTTTCAGTATTATCCACAGGCACAATGAAAGCTAAAAGATTTTTCCTGAATTTATTTATATTACTTAATTTAAAAATGCATTTCAGGTAACACTATTATCACATTCACAAACATTTGCAATTCTACTCATTGTTACCCTTCATTTAAGTTTTCTGCTGGCATAAGCTTAGACAAAGTTGCTAATAAAATAGTAACACATTAAGCTGTTCATATCACAAAAGCTCCAACCAAAGTTCTGTGTTTCCATTTTTTTTGTATACTATAACTTTGAGTTTTGATACTCTGTCCTGTAAAGCATAGTACCTCAGAAATTATGTAACTAGTAATATTTCTGCAATTACCTCTGTTTGTGCACAGAAAACACACAAAAAAATCTAACTTTATAGGTGGAAATTATTGAAGTATAAACATTTCAGGTTCAATGAGATTCCCCATGGCTGCAGCCAGACAAAGCCTGTTATTCCCTGAATCCTACTATTGAGTTGCACAAATTTCAATTTGATGTTCAAGCAATATTTCAAATAATTACACATTCGATATGTATGGCAGCAAAAAACTAAACGTTATGGCAAGTCTGTTTTTTTCCAAAGTATTAAACTCATAATAACTCTTACAGGTATTAATAATTGAAAGGTTTATGAAAATACATATATAAACCAAATTATAATAAGGAACAATACTGCGAAACACGTGTTTCTCTTCCACGTGTAATTATAAACAAGCGCCTAGCTAAATTACCCAATCACAATGCGTGTCCCGGTGCGCGTCTTTCATTGGTTGCTTTTTGCTTCCCGCCTTTCCTGAGCCCTTTAAATATCAGCTGCCTCAGCTCAACCTGGTACTACGACTCTCGCTTAAGTCGGTCATCACTGGTATTAGCAGCCATGGGAAAAGAAAAGATTCACATCAACATTGTCGTTATTGGCCATGTGGACTCAGGGAAATCTACAACAACCGGACATCTGATTTACAAGTGCGGGGGCATTGATAAACGAACCATTGAAAAATTCGAGAAAGAGGCGGCAGAGGTAAGTGTAGTCTAGGTTGTGAGTAACGTTGTTGAGGGGTATTTAGGTAAAAATAAACATGTAGCTAATCTATTCTGTTGTGCTGTTTTCAGATGGGGAAAGGCTCTTTCAAATACGCTTGGGTGCTGGATAAACTGAAGGCTGAGCGGGAGCGTGGTATCACAATCGACATCTCCTTGTGGAAGTTTGAGACCGGAAAATACTACATCACTATTATCGATGCACCCGGACATCGTGACTTCATCAAAAACATGATCACGGGCACTTCCCAGGTAAACTCAGTTACATCTCTTGTTTTTCCTTAAGTTTAATGTTTAAAAAAAACAAACTAAAAATAAGCATTAAGTGAGCTGCATAGTAACTAGTATTTTTATTGGGTTTTACTGCTGCCTAAACAGCACTAAGTAGCTAATGTAGTAATATAGGATTTGCACAACAATCGTAAATAAACGTTGTTAAATGCGGAGTGTAATAGATTTAGGAGCTACACTTGCACAAAAAAAAGTAAGTGTAGACTTGAGTAATACTATGTTGAACTTCAAGGGGAGAAGCTTTAGATTAAATTTAAAGCTATGCAGTATGAGCTCTGTGTGCAAAAGTAAAGTACTTTCCTGTATGTATTAGACTTAAGATTTATTGGCACCCATAACTTTGCAAAATGGTATAGCTGAGCTCAACACTTACACCTGACTTACCCTTACTCCCAATCTCTGAATCCAGGCCCTAGTGTGGCTGTGATTCATAATTTATTGGTACTAGGCGGTTTTACTTTTTTAAAAAAAAACTAATTACTATACAGATTGTTTGTTACAGAATCTAACAAATGGCAAAAGCATCCTTGAAAATGCATAATCTCTACTGATGTGTGTGATATGTTTAGAACTAGTCTTGTGTTGCAAGTCTTTAATGTACTAACTTTTCTGTTATAGGCAGACTGTGCTGTTCTCATTGTTGCAGCTGGTGTGGGAGAGTTTGAGGCTGGCATCTCAAAGAATGGACAGACTCGTGAACATGCTTTGCTAGCCTTCACGCTGGGTGTCAAGCAGCTAATCATTGGAATTAACAAAATGGACTCTACAGAGCCTCCATACAGTCAGAAAAGATGTGAAGAAATTACTAAAGAAGTCAGCACCTACATCAAGAAAATTGGTTACAACCCAGCAACGGTAGCATTTGTGCCAATATCTGGCTGGCATGGGGACAACATGTTGGAGCCCAGCAGTAAAGTAAGTGTGGCTTTTATCTATAGTCTTGCTTTGCTTGAGTCCTGTAAGATATACATATACAATGCCTAGCTTTGCTGTTACCTGAGATGTGTACATGTTTGTTAGAAGTAAACTTCTTTCTTATAACTGACCCTGATTGCACAACTAATCACTGTTGCCTGCCACTTATACAGATGCCATGGTTCAAAGGATGGAAGATTGAAAGGAAGGAGGGAAATGCCAGTGGAACTACTCTCCTGGAAGCTCTGGATTCCATAATTCCACCAGCCCGTCCAGTAAACAAACCACTACGACTTCCTTTACAAGATGTTTACAAGATTGGAGGTATGTTCTGAAGGGTTTTTTTTTTCTCTTTTAATTTTAAATTTTCAAAACTGTATTAATGGCTGATATCATTGTAGGTATTGGTACTGTTCCAGTTGGAAGAGTGGAGACAGGAGTCTTGAAGCCAGGCATGGTAGTCACATTTGCTCCTGGAGGCCTAACAACAGAAGTGAAGTCTGTAGAAATGCATCATGAGGCCCTACAAGAAGCCTCACCTGGGGACAATGTTGGCTTCAATGTCAAGAATATCTCTGTAAAAGATGTAAAGAGAGGGAATGTGGCTGGAGACAGCAAGAATGACCCACCAATGGAGGCTGGCAGCTTCACTGCACAGGTAAATTCTTTCCAGGGTGTATCTGATAACCTTAGAATTAAATCTTCTATTCAGTGGTTCAGTGTGTTTACACTATCTATTAAATCTGCAGGTGATCATCCTCAATCATCCTGGGCAGATAAATGCTGGCTATGCACCAGTTCTGGATTGTCACACGGCTCACATAGCCTGCAAGTTTGCAGAGCTGAAAGAAAAAATAGATCGTAGGTCTGGAAAGAAACTAGAAGACAATCCAAAACATCTTAAATCTGGTGATGCTGCTATAGTAGAAATGATTCCAGGGAAGCCAATGTGTGTGGAAACATTCTCCAACTACCCACCCCTAGGTAAGTTACTTGCAATCTTATTGGTGGCTAACATATGGTACAACAAGCAAAAGCTTCTGGTCATAAGTGATATATAAAGCTGGAGTGATTTAGTATCTATATCATGATTTTGTTTCTGCAGTGACTATCTGGATGTGTCTTGCACCCAAATATCTGTCACACTACAAGGGCAGTAACATTATGAGAAATCCTCTAAATACTTTCTTTCTTGCAGGTCGTTTTGCTGTCCGTGACATGAGGCAAACGGTGGCTGTAGGTGTCATTAAAGGTGTGGACAAGAAGGCAGCATCTACTGGCAAAGTGACAAAATCTGCTATTAAAGCTGCAAAGAAGTGATCTTGTTTCTTTCTGATGGTTTACTGTAAATTATGTGATGTAAAATGACATATTTAATAAACATGCAAAAGCTGATCTTGGTGGTCATCTGTAAAAATATGGTGTGATTGGTTACTTTGTGGTACAGGATGCTACATGGTTTAATGTAAATGCCCCTTTTATTGCTGGATAAGTCATATCCTGTACTTTTGGTCAGTTGGTTATTAAGTAAATGGGTTGGTCAAGATAAGCTGCTACTTGAGGTTATGGCTTGCTGGTCACATGTATGGCTATTTGGTTAACAGTGTATTGCCTAAATGGTTACTCAAAGCTTACGATATATTTAACTCTCAAAATATTAATCCACTCCACAATTTAACATTACACTTCTGTTTAACAAAAGTGCATGTTCATTATGCTACTGTTCTGGAAGGTATTGGCATGCTTTTAACAAGCTTGGGATGTCACTCATCTTCTGAGAATCATGATATAATAGGCCTTAATATTGCATAGCTCTAAAAACAAGTAAAAGGAAATGGTTAACTTTATCACTTCAGATTTACCTCATGGCTGCTAGCAGGTGCCTAACATAACTGGCTATATTCTATTTTTCCATACAGAGACAGGGAATCAGGTGCTGAGAGAAACTGGTTCAGATGAGACTAAGTTCTACCACCCCTGGAATTATTTATCGGAGTTGTGTGTGCATATATAGATTTTTGTATATCAATGTTATACTTGGTTAGAAAAACTAGTGATTTTAACTTGGTAATTTAAAATCAGGTGGCAGGCAGTATATACTGGGTGCAAGTAATAGTCCTGTTGCATAATCCTCAATCCTCCATCACAGAACACGTAACACATCTACATTAAATTCCTATAAATAACGCCTGAGGGGAGGTGGCTTTCTATTAATGGGATTAATTTTTTTTTTTTTCAAAGTTAACTGCTTTTAGCGTTGCTCTAGATATCTCCTATTACAAATGTAATGGGGGATTACCTGAAAGCGGTATAGCCAGACAGAGAGGACACAGCACTGCAGCCTCTCCATGGTAATCTTGAATGATTATCGTAAATGCCCACACGGGATAATTTTTCTAACAAAAACCGATAATGCAAGATTCCCATGCGATGGTATAATCAGGGCAGAGTTTTTGGACCGTTTTCCAAAACTAACATACACTAGAGCGATATTTGGCCCAATCCATGATAATTGTGTGTTTGGGCCGATAATCGCTGTAGCATGTGGCCAACTTAAGTGTAGACCTGAGCAATACCATGTTGATTTGCAAGGGGAGGCAGATTTAAATTCTAAAACCAGAATTAAAATTAAAGGTGAAGTTACTTATCTTATAGAATAAACAAAGCTGTGTGGTATTTTAGTTCTGTGTAAGTGTATTTTCTCCATGCAAAAGATTTTGTCTGGCCTGATTGTAATTAGGTTAAATCCACTTAATTTTTTGGACTAAGTATAACATTAGGATGTTAATTCATCCAGAAGACCTTGTTAACCCATGTGTTCAGACAGCTGAGATGGGGGAGAGATAAGATTAACCACTTTATAAAATATGCAGATATCGTCTGCCCTAAAGTGAATTCAAATCTGATTCCATGTATACAAATTTTACTTTTGGGGTTACTGGAGAGGGTTACTTTGGAACTCTGTTTACAAAAGATACTTATACTGCTTTCACATCACCACCATCAAATAACACTGGATATTGGAGGGTGAATTACTGTGTGGGGTGGAGAGAGACCCCAATGTAAGTCAAGCAGGTGCACCGGAAAGGAGACACAATTAATTCAAGCAGTCAAACAGTGGGAACTCAGGCAGGCCAGAAAGGACATATACAAGTACTACAAAAACGACCCCCTCTGGTTGCTGCATGCAGCTCCCGTCTGGGAGATTATTTTTCAAAATTTAAAATCTCTCCACTCAGGTGTCTTTGTGACAGACCCATGTTTAAAAAAAAAAAAAAACCTGGGAAAAATTTATTTTTATTTTCCCCTGGGTCCAGGAACATGGGATGTTTCACATCCCCACCAAATATCTGGGTTTGAGCTGAGAGCCAGGTTTGCTGGAGATGTGAAAGGGGTATAAGTTTGTCTTCTATCCTAAGGCAGGTGCATATTCAGCTTTTGACATTAGGGAAGCAATACAGGAGAAAGGGGCCAAACACCACAGCTACAGGGGCAAAAGGAGCACTGTATTCTTGCACAATAGGGCTTAAGCCTATAATGGAAACCTATATATAATAGTATTTTGGGTCTAACCTGCCTGGATTTCGAAGCATTGGTTTGCAAAGCATATTGGAGTTGTAACTGGAGTTCATCACAATATCATTACTATTTGCTCTTTTTTCCTCAAGTAACCTCAAGTGAGTGGGCCTAGTTTAACAAAGCCTCTGTGCAATTGTAAAGTATTGTATTTCTTTCGTATTTATATTTTAATACTTTAGTGTTTTTGGTTTCTGTGCATTAGGTGAATCTTGTAGCATTTACGGTACCCCGGGCTTACCCCGACAGGGAACCGGAGTGACCAGAGAGAGAGAGAGATTGTATTTATAATACTTTAGTGTTTTTGGTTTCTGTGCATTAGGTGAAGCTTGTAGCATAATATATTTATTGTTGCTGTTTGGTGTCATTTTTCTGGGTAAGGTTTAAAAGGTAGTTTTTTTTTTTGTTTATTCTTGCAGTTAATTAGCCAGCTGTGGTAATTGCTTGGGCTGTGGTAATTGATTAGGCCATTGGGTGTTATATAAAGGTGGTGTAGTTTGAACCTGCCAAGGTCTAACCTGCCTGAATTTTATAGCCTGGATTTCTAAGCATTGGTTTTCAAAGCATATTGGAGTTGTAACTGGAGATCATCACAATATCATTACTATTTGCTCTTTTTTCCACAGGTAACCTCAAGTGAGTGGGCCTAG
>WWET01004897.1:31774-66858 GCA_011038615.1 Limnodynastes dumerilii
ATTGAGGGTAAAATATGCCTTTTTGCAGATGACACCAAGATATGTAACCGGGTAGACACGCCAGGTGGGTTACAGAAAATGAGGGATGATCTAGGTAGACTGGAGGAATGGTCATGAGTGTGGCAACTGCAGTTTAATGCCAAAAAATGCAAAATCATGCACTTGGGGCACAGAAACCCAAAGGCTCAATATTTCCTTAATGGCATTACATTAGAATCTACCGAGTAGGAAAGGGATCTAGGAGTCATTATTTCCAGTAACTTGACGGTAGCCAATCAATGTAACAAAGCAATGAGACAGGCAAGTCAGATGCTTGGTTGCATAGGGAGAGGAATTAGTAGCAGAAAGAGAGAAGTAGTGATGCCCCTTTATAAATCATTGGTACGCCCTCACCTAGAATACTGTGTTCAGTTCTGGAGGCCATATTTCCAGAAAGACATATATACATTAGAGACTGTGCAAGGAAGAGCAACTAAAATGGTCCATGGCCATTGGATCAAATCATACCAAGAAAGGCTAGAGGAACTAAACATGTATAGCTTGGAGCAGAGAAGGGAGAGGGGGGACATGATAGCAGCTTTCAAATACATCAAGGGTTGTGACCAGCTAGAGGAGGGTACCATTTTTCAAAAGAAAAGGTGTAATAGAACACGAGGGCATGGATATAAACTGGAGGGTGGTAGATTCAAAGGAAATGTGCGGAAAAATTACTTCACTGAAAGGGTGATAGATAAATGGAATATTCTCCCATCTGAGGTGGTTGAGGCCAATACAGTAGAACAATTTAAACATGCTTGGGATAAATATAAGGGTATCCTAAATTGAAACCCAAATTGAAGGTAAATAGGGTCTAGGGTCAGTATAGTTTTCAATAAACAAATGGGCAGACTAGATGGGCCATGTGGCTCTTATCTGCCGTCACTTTCTATGATTCTATGATACAGTCAGGTGCATAAATATTGGGACATCAACACAATTCTCATATTTTGGGCTCTATATACTACCACAATGGATTAGAAATGAAACACAAGATTCAGCTTTAATTTGAGAGTATTTACATCCAAATCAGGTGAACGGTGTAGGAAGTTTGATTTAGGATTGTTTAGTTTGTCCCATTACTTTTGGTCCCTTAAAAAGTAGAAGGCACACATAGAAATCATTGTAATTCCTACACTGTTCACCTGATTTGGATGTAAATACCCTCAAATTAAACCTGAAAGTCTGCAGTTAAAGCACATCTTGTTTGTTTCATTTCAAATCCATTTTTGTGGTGTACAGAGCGCAAAATATGAGAATTGTCGACATCCCAATATTTATGCACCTGACTGTACACCCATAGTAACCTATTATAAAGCCTTTTAGAGGAATATTAAACCATAATGTGTGGTATAAGGAGCTCAATAATTTCCCATAGTAGGGCTAAATAACAAGACTCCTACCATATCTATCTTACCCTAACTCCATGGACTAGACCAAAAAATATTAGGAAATTTGCACCTTAGCGAAACCATGTTTTCAGGGGCAGTAAAATGTATTTTATTCCTTAAATGCATGAAGAATACTTTGCTTATTGTATGCAGATACTGACCTGCTCTACTTTTAAAGTGTTTTATTTTTTTATTTTTGCTAGGACACATCACAAGTTAACTAAACAGATTAAATTCTCCTTCCTTGCAATTCAAGGTGGACTTGCCCAGGACCGCAGGTGTAAATTTCCACATTTGCTTCTTATTTTCATATTCTAGATTCAGTCCCATATTTAAATTACCCTTGGATCTCCTTCATGTACCATTGTTATCTACTGTCTTCCTCTATCTAGCTGGTTGGCTCCCTTTCGATGAGCCTTTTCTCCAGCAGCTACAATGAAGATGCAATGCAATCACAGACACATTGCCTGGTCTGGTGCTGCAGCAGTGGAAAAGACAATGGGCCTGATCCAGACTTAAGGTCGTTTTACATATGCAAATGTACCTTAGATACGCACTACTAAGGATAATGCACTCCCCCTGGCAATCCCCTCTCACTTATTTAACTTAGCTGACTTAGGTGTTCAGAACCCTACCTTAACTTTTGCTTGTGTCCCTCTGGTCATACATAATGCATTGTAAGTGCCTAACCCAGCCCATACTGTGCAATTTAAATGCCTCCCCTACCACAATGTGTATATTCGGATTGAGTAGGGATGGCCCTACCTGTCGTACGATCAGAGTTACGATGAGTAAAATCTGCCGCGCGTATGCACAGTGCGTTCCCACAGCCATATTTACGCATGCAGCATGAGTAAATTGGCTGTAATTTTTAAGTCTGGATCAGGCCCAGGTCTTTAGCTGCACTGCAGGTTAGCTCTTTGTTACATTAAATAGTATAGCTGTGCAGTGTGCCCCCTATGTCTTGGCGCTGCTTTGCTGGAAGTCACTGGTTTTAGGATTTTACAGCAGTTCTTCCAGTGCACCTTATCTAGCTGTGACTCGTTGCAAGAACATCTTTCCCACTTCACAACACCCGCACAAACTGATAAAGCATTTGGCCTCAGCAGCCACATGCCAAATTGCTACAAACCAGCTTGAATCTGAATCACAGGCCATTCTCCAGAAAATGTACATTTATAAAAAGCGTTATATGACATATCCACCATGTTGAATGTTTTTGCTAAATATTGGAGTCCTGGGCATCTCATTACGTAACTTGTCTTCCAATATCCTTGTGCAACTTGGCTGCATCAAGTTTCACCTTATCTTATAGTCCAGTACAGTCCCCAAGAATATTATTTTTTATTTTATCACAGCATTTCCTCTCCTAAATTAATCTGCAGTTTTACTGTTTTGGGCCAATGGTTTAGCCATGATTGACACTACTTGGAGTTCATCCAAAACATTTTTAGTTTATTTAAAACATGGAAAAAAACCCATAAACATTTGTTTCTATTTTGCTTGTCACCCCCAACTTGTCTGTGATACTTCCTCCAAAGGTTAAACAAATGTTGTAAGTATGCATGGTGAAGAAAAATAAATAAATAAAGTACCCCACGCCAAACAATGTCTCTGTTTATGTCCTTTATCTTCCTTGTGAAAGACACATTTGTTGAAACGCGTAGGTGATGGTAGGATGTGGTACAGCATGGAGTCAGATAGATAAAACACTGGATTCCCTCTTATGGTTTCAGGTGACACTGGCCCTTTTTTATCACCTACCAATTTACATCTAATCAACTCTTAATTCTTATTATATTTTATTACCAAATAAATACCCATTGTTCCTACTGTAGTTTTTTAATAACTGTGTACTCTACCTATAATTAGACCTTACTACATATACATAGAAGAGAGGAACTTCTATACATATCTGTGTAAATTTTCTGAGGGAGTCTTTTCTCTCTATTCTTGAGGTGAAATGAAACACCTCTAGTAGTTGTCCCATCAGCAGCCGAATACCTATCGCAGGCAGTTCCCTACAAGCTATCATCTCTAGTATTATAACTGAAATTCTCTTTCTTGACTGACAAAAAAGTATTAAAAAAGTAGAATGTCAACTGCAAAAGAGCTATCCTCAGCATCCTACATTTTTCAAAGGATGTAGATGACACCGCTACAGCTAACAGTTAAGTCGTGGCAAATCCGTGCCGAATTTGTGGGAATAAGGAATATTTATATTGGGATGGGTACTATGGTGAAAGGCCTTATTTCGACAAGGTACCCATTCACAATAGCAAATTGTACAATCCCTGGTGGGTTTAAGCTGCTAGAATGGGAATGTTAGGGTTAGGTTGCGGAGAGGGGACAGTTAAAAGCGGGGGAAAGTTAAGGTTAGGTTTCGGGGATGTAGGTCCCTGGAAAGAAAGGCTCTATTTCAATGAGGCATAACAATCGATCCACGGGGCACTGAACGCGGTGCTCCAAAAGGTAAAGCTGTAAAGTACCCCAACCCGTTCCATTACCCTAACCCTCCCTCCCCTGCAGCCTGACCCTAACCCTTCATCCCCTGCAGCCTGACCCTAACCCTCCCTTCGCGGTGCCATTTCCGAAATGGAATGGGTGTGTAAGCCGATCGCCATACTCACCCATTGTGAAAAATGTTTCTAAACTGAAGGGGTATTCGAAAAGGAACTTTCAGATGTCCCTATTTTGGAAATCAGGTATTCTATGCGGGGACTGCAACCGGGATTCAGAGAGGAAATGGTTAAGGTTAGGCTGCTAGAAGGTAAGGGTTAGGGGAAAATACTACCTGTCATCATTGGAGCATTCAAATCCTCATCATTTGTGCTGTCAGTTTCTGATATGGAACTGATTAAAAGCCACTGCTGTCAACAAGCATGCCGGGGAATGATATGTCCAAAATGTGATCATCGCATCGGCGAACCATATTGATTTTTTACTTCCTTTCCTTTTTTTCTTTTCTAATGCATGTGCAGTAAAAAGTGTTGTATTTTATTTGTACAAAGGCTACAAACATGATCCAGAACTTAGCTAAAAGTGGCTATCCCTTTAACAGGCAATCATAAGAAGTTAGGAAATGCTACAGTGGGAACTTAAAATCTCAAAGGGGACCCTTTCTAAAAAAAACCTCATAGGAGATGCACTATATAGAGATTTTAATTATATACTCTTTTATTATGAATGGAGAAATATTTTTTTTCTTCTCTGATTCCAGTGTAATAAACATGTAGCTGCAAAATTAAAAACAAAGCTTTAATTCTGCAGTGATTTTTGAAAATGACCACTAGGTGGTGATAGAGGGCAATCAAATGCTCCAGATTAGGATTTACTTTTCTTTAGTTTTTTGTTTTGCTTCTTTTAATTCAATATATTTACTTTGATAGGCTGTTTAAGTCTTGATAAACTGTTTAGTTATAGTTAGCTTTTACTATTACTCTATATATATATTAATCAGGCACTAGATTCCACCTAGTGCCTGATTAATTGAGGCCCAGTTATCTCAGAATTCTTCCTTTAAAAAAAAAAATGGATGTCTGGCTGCTTATCTGGGTGTAAGAGAAACATTAAATCAGAAGCCCATCTCAAATTTATTCCTTTGCACCTCCCTCTCTTGGTGTATGCTCAGATAAACCACCTACCTGTCCTCTCTTTAGGACCTTACCAAGTGCACGGCCTCTTCTGTTGCCAAACAATTGCCTACAGCAAAATTTGCCATTGCTTTTAGAGCCAGATTCACCCCCCCCCCCCCCTACATTAGGCTTACTTACACGATAAATTAATATCCTTAAAAGTACAACATACAGACAAAAAGTGTCAAAAACTATTCAGAGTTATTCTATTTATTCTATTTGATTTGCATACATTGTGCCATTAAGCCCCGCCCCTTGCAGTAATCTAAGGCTTTAAAGAGTCAGCAACCCTGCTGTAGCTGAACCAGTTAGTCTCAAGAACCAGCAAAAGAACAGGGGCAATGTCCAGGAGGAAACGTGTAGGCATGAAACACGTAAAGATAAAGTATTAAAAATTAGAACAAAAAAAGAACAAATAGCATGGTTGCCTACTTTTGCAAATGAATATCAGGGAGATTGTAAGAGCACTATTAAGGTGCTGCACCAAAGGGGTGTGTCCTTTAGCACGAAAGAGGTGTGTCCTATGAATAGCTCCACCCATAGGTGTATCTAGCACTGCCAGGAAAACTATTTTACAATAAAAATGTCATTATTTATTGATTATTAAATTGTCAGTGAATACTTTCATTACTATCTTTATAGAAAAGCTAAAAGTGAGGCTGCAGCTGATTAACAAGATTCTTTCATTACATCTTGGCCTCCATGAAATTGGTCATCTCCATAAACCTCAATGGATGAAATTAGAATCAAGGAGATTACCAAACACTTCAGGGAGTCAGGGAGATCACCCAATCTTCAGGGAGTCTCCCTGATATTCAGGGAGAGTTGGCAACTATGACAAATAGTGACAAAATAAAATGAAAGTGAAACAAAAAAAAACCCTAATAGGGACAGAAGAAAAAAAACAGGAAAACCATAAAAGCAAACCCTTTAACGAGAGTAGAGTAAAACAAGTAATGTCAAAATATTGTAGTACAAAACAAGTAATGCCAAATATAACAAATGAAAACTATAACAAAAAAGAAACAAACACGGCAGCTAACTACAAGAAGCAAGACAGGTTAAGCTCCTCATTACGTCCAAATACATTCAGGATTGTTTGACATTCAAACAGTTAATCGCAAGAGAGACGCCATTACTAGCAGTCGCACGTCATGACGCCAATGACGTAATTTTTTCTCACGCTAGCCGTATAAAAGGCAGATGCGGAAGTCTCGCGATCTCTTCACATCTCCCAACATGGCGGTGAGTGGAAATGGCAGGAGAACTAACTTGGCGTCTTAATCCGTTGCAATCCTCTGTTGACACTCAGTCCTGCGGTTACCGGGTTCGGTGGATTTATGATTGCTGTATGCCAACTGCGATGTAGCCAGTATTGGAAAGATGAAGTCTATATAGATGTTGACTGGACGGGTGCCGGGCCTACTGGTTATCTGGAAATGTGTCTGGTCTTGGAGTGCTTTAGCTTTATGTATATTTCATTTATTTTAATCTCTTGTTGCCGTTATCTTTCTGACGGGCTGCGTAGTGTAGTCAGAAAATATCGCTGTATGGAACTGCTGAAGCTTTCCCGTCTTTCATATGTTTGTGCTGGTGTACAGTTGTGTGAATGCTTTTATTGTTGGAGTAGTGCTAAATATGCTTGTTAGCGTTTAGTCTTGCACTAGTGCATGTTCAATGTTTGTAGGGACCAATCTTAAGCTTGCCACTTCTAAATGTGAGGACATGACCAGACTTGACCAGGAGAGAGCAGTTCCATTTCCTCCACTGTTCTGTGAGCAATGGGCATTCACTTATTTCTATGTAACTTGCCTAGATGAACATTATATTTGGCTCTGTTGTAAATCAGTATCTTAAGCAACTCATAATAGAGCTGATTTTTTTTGTCTTGTCAGTCAGTTTGGTCTGTTAAGCTTCTGTCCTGTCTTTTTTTTTCAGGACAAATCAGAGAAAGAAAATCCCATGCGTGAGCTTAGGATCCGCAAGCTCTGCCTCAATATCTGCGTTGGTGAGAGTGGTGACAGGCTAACCCGGGCAGCCAAGGTGCTGGAGCAGCTAACTGGGCAGACCCCTGTCTTTTCTAAAGGTAAATTGGTATCAACATTGTTGGATCAACCATAAAGTGTGTGATGTATGATTGCTTCCTTAGTGGAGGTCTATACAATCAGTGGTTTTGGGTTGGACAGTTTGCATATCATTAGCTTGTTGTAAGGCTTAACTAACTGATAGATATATATATATTAGTTTTGTAACAGCATCACTTGTAGTTGAATAGTTAATATTTTAGTCTGTCTTGAGCATTTAATAAGCTGCATGTAAGGTGTATATCTAGTTTTAAGCATTTGACATGTGCTCTTCTCTGCAGCTCGCTACACCGTGAGATCTTTTGGGATCAGGAGAAATGAAAAGATTGCTGTTCATTGTACAGTTCGTGGAGCCAAAGCAGAAGAGATCCTAGAGAAAGGACTAAAGGTACTTGTTTTACAGTTAAAGAGCTTTCCAAAAGAAAGTTTAACTTTACTTACAATTATCTCTGTCCCTTGTGTTTAAAATATACTATGATGACAGCTACATAAACACTCCTGAGTGTTGGTGTTGTATACAGATGCCACAGATAAAGTTGACTCCTGCAAATAGATGGAGTCTGAAATATTCACTCTTTTGATATCTACTTATGTAAAAAAAATATGCATGTGAAGAAATGTTAAAAGATTGAGTTGATTGGGCTCGTTTCTATGGTGTTGTGAAGGTTGATTTGTTAGTGGCAAGGCTTTTTTGACATGCTCTCCAACATGACCCATTCCATTAGGTACAAAATACTCTGCTCCTGAGCTTTCTGAGTCACTCATCTGGATTTAATGAACTAACTAATGTTTAAAAAATTTCTCCAACAAAGGTGGCTACCATAGTTACTGACAGGTGGAAGCTCAGTAGTGGAGCATTTTGTACCTTATAGAATGGGTCATGTTGGGGTGGTCTGTTTTGAATGGTGAGTTGGGGAATGTGATGGCAAATGGGTTCTTGACTTCATTCCATAGTGGTGGTAAGTTGAGGGATGCTGATAAACTGCACAATTGTTGGTTTTTGACTTTGTTACTTAAAATTTGTCTTTGTTCTTTAAAGGTCAGAGAATATGAGTTGAGGAAGAACAACTTCTCGGACACCGGAAACTTTGGATTTGGCATCCAGGAGCACATTGATCTGGGAATTAAATATGACCCAAGCATTGGCATTTACGGCCTTGACTTCTATGTGGTATGTTTAGCTTGACCTATAGATGGTGTGTAAATAGAGGCTGTAGCTTCCCTTAGCTGTGAAACTATAAGGGACAGCAGACTCCATTTCGTAACATAGGATTGTGCCAACTGCTTTTACTTATACCACAATTACTGTCACTTAACACTAGCTAGTTCCCTTGTGCAGTTAGGTGAATGACTAAAATGGACCACACACTGTGTGGCAGCTTATATGTTCAGATCAGACCACTCTGGTAGTTTTGTCAAATATGTTTGAAGTCTGGCCTGGCAGCAGGATTTCAAAATAGGAACACATTCTAAAATACAGCGGACTGTTGGCTGTAGGTAAATCAAACATGTTCACAGCTGCAAATGCAATCCAAATGAATACACATTCTCGTACCTTCGTGTAAATTTTTGTTTTGGCATTACTTGTAAGACAAACATTAGGAGCTTTACAAAACAAGTTCAGGATGTAATTTTGCAAGAAGTTGTCACACAAAGATAAATTAAGAAACAAATTGGTGCAAATAGATTAGGGAGGGGACATCATAGGGTGGAGAGGTGGTGGTATCAATATGCGTGTTACCTTAGCGCACACAGCCCCCAGTACAGTGCTCTAACTTACGGGCTGTTTATAGAAGTTGGTCTCTTTGATAGGGTACTATCACATGCATTTTTTTTAAGGAATGTATGTTAAATGCGTTACACTAGCTTGCCTTAGCTTTTCCACTTAAGCCTTTATTAATTCCTTTTAGGAATGATCAAGCTTTATAATTTTTATGGTTTGCTTCATTTTTGGACCTTGTGCACACTGACTGTACAGTAGTGTATCTTTTTGGTCTTAAGTGTTACTCAGTTATGTATGTTTGTATTTTCCATTAAATCAATCTGTGCTATGCAGTTTTTTCTATAGCCACCTGAAATTTTTGACCTGATTACATTTTTTTTTGTCTATTTTTTTGTTGCTGTCTAATGTGTGTTGGCACTTTCTGAGATTTATGCTCAACTCTTGCTGTCCTGTTTTAAATGACCTAATGATGATGTGTCAACTAAGCACTGGAATAAGCTGTAATATACAGGTGTAGTTATTAGACATAACCTTTCTTAGTTGTATCCTGTCACATTGGATCGGTTCACTCACTAAACACCATTAGGAAAAATGGGATGTATGCGCGTTTGTATGCAGCTGTCAAATCGTGTAAACTGCATAAATGTTAAATAGGCATCTTAAACTAAGACAGTATAGCTTGGAAACATTGTGACAAGTAGTTAACTTGCTGGTTTAGTCCTGTATTTATTTGTACTGTATAATATCTGGCAGGTTCTTGGTCGCCCAGGCTTCTGCATTGCTGACAAAAAGCGCAAGACTGGCAGCATTGGAGCCAAGCATCGGATTGGGAAAGAAGAGGCTATGCGTTGGTTCCAGCAGAAGGTAATATTGTAGTCTTCTAGAAGAAAAGCAATTTTATCACAATTATTGTAGAACATCTTTTCTAGATTATATGATCTGGCAGCAACATTTCTAAGCTGCGGTTTCATCGATGCAATGTCATCATGTTTTACATGCATGACGCATGCCATATTTAGCTTTGCTAGTTCATTTCCTAAAACCAGACTTGTGCCTAATGAAACATTACCACTGTAATAGTGGAAACTGTTAAAGTTAAAAATGGTGTAAGAATCTAAATTACTAAAATGTGTGTAAACATATGTGAATCTTTATTTTACTATTGACTATTAACTTCTGAATTTGAACAAACTTAAAGAAAATTAGTTTGACTTAATTCAGTCTTTACTATATATAAATGTCTACCTATTTTCACTTTCAAGGTCTGGATATGGTTCCTAGTTACAAGATGTCTTCCACATTTTATGACAATCTGTTTCCATTTTGTTATAAATTTGATTGCAAATTGTTTGTTTGCATCATGGTGGATCTCATGTAGTACATACTAAGCCCTCTCCATTTATGCCTGTGAAAGCATAAATACTTTCATAATGCCAAAAGATACAAGTATTGTTATATTTGGCAAGTAGATGTACTACATACATTAACTAGGCTTGAAGAGTTCCCTCTTGAATACTAAAAAAAATAAGCTTTTTGCATGTGCCACCAGAATGGTATATAGTGACTGTACTTGGCAAACACATTGTTAATTGAAAATTTTCTTCTTTTTTTCTTTTAGTATGATGGAATCATTCTCCCTGGGAAATAAGCTGCTGCAATTTATAAATAAAATCAATAAAATTACTCAGAACTACTTTGTCTGTGTACTTATTTGTAACTAACAAATGCTCTCTGGACACTTACACACTCATTGATAAATGGTAGTGGTGTTATCATTGTCACTGTTATACAAAATGCCTGTTTAATAGGTATAAGAACATGGCAAATACATCTAGTCTTTAACTGACTCTTTATTTTAACTTCATTTTTATAGGTGCTTTAACCTAACTGTGATTTCAAGCAGTCACTAAGGCTTTTCACTATCTTTCTATGCATCAAATAAACTACCTAAAATGTAAGATGTAACTTTCTAACTAGATGCATAGATAAACAGTTATGAAATCTAATCTACAAGAAAGCTGTTCCATAGGAAAATGATTCTTAACTGTTAATGCATTTAACTTGCTGTTCAATATGGTACATGATTACTCACACGTTACTTTTTCTGGGGGATCCTTTGGGACTAAAATAATAATTATAAGTTTCCCATCCCATAGCAACACGTTCGCAATAGGGGCTTTGGGAGACGGTAATTGTGGGTTCTTAAATGGAAGCTGCTACTGGGATCTGTCAACATTAACTACTGTATCCTATAGGGGCAGAATGCCTGAGAGAATCGTGTGCTCACTGTGAAGCTATATAGGTGTTGTGCAGCCGCTGGTGTTTGCTCGGGTGACAGTGCTAATTTATTAAAAGTCTTGCGTCTGTTTCTTTTTGAAACAAGTCGTCTGAGCGAGATAATCCGAAAGTAGGGTGACAGCAGCTGTTTGCCAGCAATAAACATGGAAACGCACGGCGAAAACGTCACTTAATACGTCATTTCCGGTTCCGTTAGCCCGTCGCTATGATGGCTCTTTTCACTAGAAGCATCAGTTTTCCGAGATCTTCCGGTTCCTCTCCTGCCAGTGTTAAAGATGGCGGAATCCGTGGTGGAAGTTGTGGAGAAGCTGCAGTCAAGACTCTCAGCTAGTGCTGAGTCCAAGAAGGTAGATAAGATGAATAACAACGTACAGGCCATTAGACCTTATATTGAGTATATGGAAATGTAATCTGTAAATTGTGAAAGCATAGGTCATAGCGATCGGTGGATGGGACTGTAGGTGTACGTGGATTGGCTGGATCACATTATGATATTTAGCTGACTCTGCGATTGTGGCGTTACGGTGCTTGGGAAGGACCCCCATGTGGTGGCTGCCTTTCTCCCCATGATTCTTGCTATTGAACGCCTTGTTTTACGACCATATGTCGAGTCTTGCAGGCACTGCTTGCTTATGACACTGATTCGGTAGGAATATTGCATTCTTTGGTTTGCACTTGGTTGGTTTGCTTTATGTTAAAACACTTTCCAGAATTCATAACAATCACAAACTTTGTTCAGAAGACGTGTTCCCGGTGTATGTATGTTTATATATAAATTAGTGCCGGTTGGTAATTGCTAGATGTTTGATTTTGTTCTCGATTACTTCTGAAGCAATGTCTAAGGAAATACTGTTCTCTTATGCCAGTCTATATATAATCTTCTATCTTAAAAAAGAAAAAAAGTTTGGAAAAGTTGCAGGTTAAAAAGGAATCAAAATATTCAGAATAAAACATTTGAATTGAGTCGTCTTAGTAAGCCATTAAGTGACAATTTGAAAGGCTATAAAGTAAGATGTATCAACAAGTTAAACCAGGCTTCCAATCTGAGGCTATCCAGCTGTTGTCAAACTATGAGTCCCAGCATGCCTTGACTGCAAAGGCATAGCTGATATTTGATAGAGCATGCTGGGACTTGTAGTTTTACAACACCCACAGAGTCACATTTTGGCCATGTCTGTACTAAACTATAGCTAAAGCTTATTACATAAAGTTCACAATTAGTTGGTAAAATCATTTTAGTCTTTGTCTCAGAAGATCAAATTACTAGTACTATGGACATTGAATAGTGACTCTAACCTTCTTATAGCCTATTTAGAACATTAGTAGTAGTTCTTACAATCCTTTTTAAAATGTATATACATTTTTTTTTTTTAAACTTGGCTGCATTGCACTTTTACATTTATAGTTCATATCTAAATGGAAATATTTTGGAGATAATGGGGTTTTTCATTGTGTGTGTTTGGCAAATAGAAATAATGATTAAACTCTCAGAACTTTTCAAAATACTGATTTGGGTATTATCCCTACACATTCTATAAACATTAGAGGCAGATTTACTTACCTGTGGGTTTTGAAAAGTGGAGAAGTTGCCCATAGCAACCAATCAGATTTTAGCTGACATTCTCTAGTATGTAAAAATGAAGTGAGATCTAGAATCTGATAGGTTGCTATAGGCGACATCTCCAATTTTCCAAACCTGCAGCTTTGTAAATCTTCGATTCCTTAAGCTGTTGCCACAGTGAAATAAACATTTTATTAACATTTCCCTTTAAAGGGCCCAGACCATTATTTTTTTACATTTGTTAAGGAAGTACTCTTTTATTTGTGGAAGAAGTGTTCCCTAGTATCCACCAATAGCTAGATTTGTAAATCATAGTACCATATAATGAAGTGGAATTCATCACTTCATGGAATGTATTTTCATTGCTCCAAGATTAAATGAGTTTTGGTCTTTACACACTTTTATCTGAAGTTTGGCTTCGTAATAACAGACTTATGTATTTAAAGATAGTTTAGAATCCTAGACTACAGGAGTCAGGATGGCTGGTGACCTGTTAGGGCATGGTTGCACTTGTAAAACCCCAAATGTCTGCTGGTACCTGTAGTTCATTCATCATGTGAAAATGAACACAAAGTTTTACAAATAAAACATTTATTGAAATGAAACTCCCCTTCACCCTTTGTTTTCCCTATTTTGTTATGGTTAATTACATCCCTAGGGTCTTCAAGCTTCAAACTTAAAAATCAATTCAACTCTTTGCAATAACAAGAAAAAACCTTTCTCTGCTGCTTCTCAGTGTCCCCATCACCTAATGACCGACTGCACTGTATTGCTGTGGCGATTCCCACAGTGTGAACTCCTGAGACCACAGGATGATTCTGCTTTTTCATTCAGCACTATAGTGCTATAGGCAAGGCTGTAGTGTGGATGAAAATAGTGTCATCCTGGGGTCACAGCTACTGATTTTGCTAATTAATTGAAATATATCTTTAAAACGAGATGACATGGATTAGTAAAGCTGTGTAAAACACAATGGTGCTGGTCCAGAACTTGAGAGTAAGGGCAAAACTACTAAGTGTTGAACCGTGTAAATACAGAATTAAAGTTAAGAGGTAAAGTTTATTTTAACAAACTCTGATTTACAGGTTAAACGTAAAGCAATGCATTATGTGAGTTTTATTTGTAAAAGCAAAATATTTTCCATGGATAGAATAAAAAATATTTGCACCACTCACATTGCAATATGGTTTTGCTCTGGTCTACACTTGGAGCTGTTTTGGCCTTAAGCTGGGTACACACCTATGCAATCAACCTTGAGATGCGATTGCTCTTCCAATCATCAGTGAAAATGTAAGTCTCATTGAATATAGCAATTCACATGAGTTGGTGCCTTGCTCACGTTGCTACCAGCTCTTATTTATCGCCCTTGCCTTGATGCATTACCTTGTCTCTGTGTCCTGGCCTCCATGGATGATCTCTCCTTGTCTGGTTCCTGGTCTTTTTTTGCCTTTCCTGCTCTTCATGTGTAGCCTGTGTTTGGGGCTCCATTTTTCTTATCCAGCTAACCCCACCTGTTGCTCCAGCCCTTGCACTGCTTCTCTCCTTTACCCAGGCACAGGTGGTTGCTACTTCCCCTCTTGTGTTTCACTTTCCTTACCTAACACTCCTTGATCCTCCTTGGGTGTATTTTCTGGTTGGTTCCTGTGATCCCTGGAATAGTCGGATCAGGCTTCCTGTGTACAGTATGGTGGGTTATTCTCTCTTGATCAGGGTACCTTGTCAGTGGTACCTTCTGGGGTAGCACTCATACTGTCCTATTGTGGGATATTATTGTTCAGTGTATCATTTGTCCTGTCAGTCTTTTATGCCCATTGGGCCTGATCCAGAGCTACGACCGCAAGCGAGCGTACGCTCATCGTAAGCGAAAATTCGTGAAAAAATTCGCACCGCGCATGCCCAGTATGACAGCTTCCGGTCGCCTGGACGTCATGAGCGAATAGCGGTCGTATTGTGAGCGAAATATTCACTCGAGGGGCGTGCGTTCACTACGACGGTCGCCTGGGCGCTCGTTTTACTACACGGTGGCGGGGATAGCCATTTAAATTGTACAGTATGGGCGTGCTAAGCCCGTACGCTCAGCGTATTATGTGCGAAATTTCGTACGGCCGACGGTCGTACCCAGTGTAGGGTATAGGCGCCGTAAGCAGGTACTTTACTATGGGAGTGTTAGGGGCGTGCATGTTTATTCGCACGGTCGAACGTACGCATTCGCCCGCCGTGCGAATTTTCGTAGCTCTGGATCAGGCCCATTGTCTCTTGTTGAGGCTCCCTCCAACCTGTCACAGATCTACAGCCAAGCCTGTCCCCACCATGAGGGGCTCTGTTAAATACCAGAGGTTAGATTTACTAAATTTCTCAAGAAAAAAAATAGAGATGTTGCCCATAGCAACCAATGGGATTCTAGCTCTCACTTTCTTATTACATACTTAAGGATGTCGGCTAGAATCGAGGGGAGTGACAGTGGGTGTGCACTCCCCTCTGTCTCGCGTAATTTCAGACCCCCGCGCGCACGGAAAGCACGCGGTGGTCTGGATCCGGTCCTATATTCTTATGTGTTTGTCCTCAGATGAGGACTTTTTCAAAGTACCTGAGATTGTCATCTCTTGTTGTTTCAGATGGTCTGGCATTGTATGATCAGTGTAACACTTGTGTAGATGTGTACCCAGCTATACTGTCAAACTCTGGATGAGCCCAATTTTTTTTCAGAGTTTTTAAGTTGTTTTAAATAAAAATAAGCAATGTAATCATATGTGATACTAAATGCCAGAGGGCCAGATCCTGAGCTACGTATGAGTGCGTATTTACACCAGCCGTATTTACTGCGCAACTTAGATCTGGATCTACCCCATTGTTTCTGAATGTACAATATTCATTGCGTTTGTACTTGTATTGTGTAATGTTGTTTGGAACACTACATATTTTATTTACATTTACTATTGTAGCATATTGTAAAGCTCAGGTTGTTAAGTTTATGTTTTTATTTTTACACGCTATACAAGCAGATCTTCCGATATTCAACTTGAAAGCAAATATAAAACACTGCAACCTTGTATAACCCCAGGCCCACAGGACAGTATACCACAGGAACTTCAGTAGTAGAGGTTTAAGATTAAAGAACATGACCCATTAACACAGAAGCGGGCATTAATTGCTGCTTACCATTTGCTAAAACTCTATTTTTTTTACTGATGTTTCTACTAATAGGGATATTTGTGGTAATTTTACATTACATTACAACAGCCGTATACAACATGTTATTACAAACAGATTGTAAACACATTGATAATGAGTAATAATCTTTTTGGCTGATTATAAGAAGGGATTTTTATAGATTGGTGCTTTGATGCTTTCGGGCAAAATTTACGTATGAAGTAAAATATTTGTTTCTGATTCTAGGAGTTCGAACATTCTGATAAAAAAGCTAAGGCAAAATAGAAACTACTGGTGAATGACTAAATACTGGGGACAATATCGTTTCTTTTAAATTTGCCCTTTTATATGTTGGTATAAAGTAAGCTAAGATTATAAGGACAGGAGCATGTTCATAGCATTCCTGAGAAATTTTCTGTTACTTCAAGTAAATTTTTTGTTTGTTGGTTTATGTCTGCATTCTGAGCCACAATCACAGAAACTCACAACATCTAAATTAACTAATCCCTGTTCATACAAGCAGAAAATGATAGACAGATGGGAGTGCCAAAGTCTTTTTTTTTTCCCCCTTTTCTTTTATTTTTGTGGCCCATTTTTCACAGTTAACAATTATTTTCAAGATCCCCCCAATATAGGGTGTACATTAATCTATTAGTGTGCCACAATAATGACTTCTGTGTTTCCTGCTGCAGCTTCTGAAGACTCTGAGAAGATTAGCTGAATTGCCAATTACATTTGATATTTTGGTGGTAAGTTTATTATGAGTCTTTATTTGCATGGAATCATAGGTAATGCGTACATTTTAAGATTATTTAAATGCTTAAATCGTGGCAGGTTAATTACTCTGCTCTCGTCTCTAAGCAATTATTAAACCCTGAAACCTGTATTTTACAAAAGACATTGGTTACTTTGTGGAAATAAGCAGCTGATATTCTAACATGAGGCTTGTATTATTTTATATAGGAAACTGGAGTTGGCAAAACTGTTAATGGACTGCGAAAACATGAATTGGCAGGAGATCTAGCAAAGAACTTGGTTGCTCAGTGGAAAAAACTAGTTCCACAGGAGATCCCAAGGTAAGTAGGCTTTGTCGGAAAATATATGCTGTTAAATTTAAAAAAAGTGCAAGATATGTACTCATATTTATATAATTATATTTCCTCTCCGGTAAAATTGCTTATGCAGAACTGCAGAACCTGAGGAACGTGAACACAGTAAAAGCAGCTCCCGTAACAAGAGGCCAAGATCTCCATCACCAGTAGAAGATGAAGAAGTATATGAAGAAGAGAGTGATGAACGATACAGGCCACATAGTGGATCAGGTAAAGAAGAAGACACTTGGCACCAGTATTCAGATCATGAGGATTCGGAAGATGGTAGAAGTTATTCTCCTGAACTCACGTACAGCCCACCAACTGTATCCAGAGACAGACACCTTCACAAACTATGCAAGGAGGAGAAATCTCACAAAGAAAAACATAAAGCAGATGGGAAGAGTTTTAACCCAGATAAGAAGAGGGACAAATTAACTTCAAAGGCAACAGAAGACATTCCGTCACATGCAGGAAGCAGCCAAGAGAAGTTACCATCTCCAGACAACAGGGAACACATACATAAAAAGGAGAAGAATAGGCACAATGTTTCAAAGAGTCACACAGATGATGTTATGGGCACTAAAAAAACTAAAAATCAGGACAAAATGAAATCTGATAAACACAGAATTGCTTTGGACGTGCATCCTGCAGAGAAAGGTAAAATACTGGAAAAAGATCACGAGTCCATATCAAAGGATAAAAACAAAAACAAAATACATGAGCCAGGAGTCCATGACAAGAAGTCTTTAAAGCTCTCTCTTCCACCAGCAGAACCTGATATGGATGATGAATTTGAGAAGCCAACTATGTCTTTTGAGTCTTATTTAAGCTATGATGAACCACAGAAAAAGAAAAAGAAACAATCTGTAAAAACAGCAGCACCTGTACCTGAAAAGATCAGCAAGAAACACAGTGAAAGTAAGGCAGAAAGCAGAGAGTCCTCCAAACATAGATCAAAGCATGTTCCCGACAAAAAGAGCAAGAAGGAATCCAATGCATCTCTATACAGCAAGGTTTGACATATACATTATCACACAAATGTTTCACAGCTCTGAGGTCATGGACTAAACTGCGGAAAAGTGAAGATGTTGCCCATAGCAACCAGTCAGATTCTAGCTTACATTCTTTAGTATGTAACAGGAACGTGAGAGCTAGAATGTGATTGGTTGTTCTGGGCAACATCTCCATCTTTCCTTTTCCACAGTTTAGTAAATCTAGCCGCATGAATTTGATTTCTGGACTAGGCCTTATATGTATGGAGTTTGCATGTTCTTCCCATGTCTGCGTGGGTTTCCTCCAGGTGCTCCAGTTTTTTCCAACACGCCAAAAACTATGCTGGTTAAATTGCCTGCTGACCAAATTAACCCTAATGTGTGTGTGTTAAGGAAATTAGAATGTAGCACCAGTGGGACAGGGACTAATGCGAATGTGAAATATTCTCTGTAAAGTGCTACGTAATCTGATAGCGCTATATAAAAATCTGTTAACAAATACATGAATAAGGAGCAAGAAATAGGACTGTCATTCTGCACCACATTTCTTGAGTTAGATCTTGGTTACAGACTTGCCATATTTAACTTTATAACATCTATATAGGCTGACTTATCGTTGGTTCCAATTGTCGGAAGGTAAAATGTATGACAAATGAAACGCAACAGCATTATCAGGCACTGTTGATAAAACAGCTGGAATATCTGTAAACCTGCTGGTGTCGTTGTCGTAATAGATGTGAAAGAATAATTTGACATTGTAAATATCACACATGTTTCTCGTGCATAAAACTCATGTCTGTTGCTGTCTGTAAAAATGGACAGAGTGTGTTCAGAGTTTGCAAAATAACACAAAATGTCTTATGAATTATTCCATACATAGTAATATTTGTAAAGTGATATTCATTGCTAATATTTAGTTAATAAATCAGTGGATTTAACAGCATTTTTACACACATAAATTGTATTTTAACTTGTGTTGTAACTACACAGATGGATGAGGTCCCTGTTCTACCAGATATACCTCTGCCAATGATCCAGCCAAATTATCGTCCTCTTCCATCCATTGAAGCTGTTCCTTTCTCGCCTCACAAAAGGAAAGGTAAAAGAATATGAATATGTAAATAAGGTTGTTATGTAATTGCTCAGAGTGTTTTAAAAACTCATTTGGATTTTCTTTAGCTCCACTGTTGTCATCTCAAGAAGAGGACGAGGGTGCTGGATTCACTGGACGCAGATTAAACTCCAAGATGCAAGTCTATTCTGGATCGAAAACGGCCTACTTGCCTAAGATGATGTCTCTTTATGAGCAGTGTATCCGTGTTTTGGCTAATAACATAGACTGTAAGTACTATATTTTATGTAATTATGCTTTTAATGAATGAGGAATTAATTTGTGGTGTTACCTCACATAGATAAAAGGGCACTTATACATTTTATTATTGCATGTAATTGAACAGTACTGTCAAACTTCTTCACCATGGAAAGCATATTTAGTAATACCCATAAATGGAGGGTAGACATTTAAAGTTTTAAGTTGCTCTCTGCATTGTGGCTTAAAAATGGACAGCATGAAGTGCTCCCAAGTGGTCAATGCACTTATGAAACATTAAAATAAAGCTCTGGGAAGCAATTGCGTTAATCTTGCTAACTGTATTGCACACCTGTTGATCTAATTTTTTGCTCTTCCAGCTATCTATGAAGTAGGAGGTGTTCCTTATTCTGTGCTTGAGCCAGTTTTGGAAAAATGCACTCCAGACCAATTGTACCGGATTGAGGAGTGCAACCATGTGAGTTTACCGTAATCCGTAATGTTCTTTTCTATCTGAGGAGCGTTAGATTATTTTGTTCTTGTGAATTTAAAATGTGGGCTTGAAACCATCACCTCTAAACCAGTTTATTCAAATATGTTGTTTCATGTAAGTAATTGCAATCCGTTCTGAAGGATCACCCATTAGGCACTATTTATTAACAATAGACTGGATTTGGAGTTCTTTGAGAGTAGTGGTGGTGCGGTTCCGATGCCGAATCCCCACTTTATCCAGCCTTCCATGCAAAGGTAAACTCCCCTTGCACACATGGATTTATGATCTGTGGACCCTACCATAGGATTATCCAGTCGTCCTCACCTAAAATGGGATGGCTCGGTAGTCTGGATACTGAAGCACACCCTCACTGTACAGTCTCCATACTTTCCCTGTTCCACTTAGTGGACGTATCCTATCCTGGCATTATAGATACTCTTCAGTGCAGAAGTTTGGATCCAGATCTGTACAGGGTCCAATATTCCCATTGCTGGGTGTAATTTGTCTATCAATTTATCTAGCCTTGATTATAAATCCAGCAAGCCTTATTCTATGTACATTAATTAGTTGAGGGTTATATAACTATTATACAAATATAATATATAAGTATTCTATATTAATTTGCAGAAAACATACACCTGCCAGCTTTATTCTGTAGAAAGCAAATCTAATAGCCTCCATATACTAGCCATATACTTTAAAGAAACTAAAATAAAGCCATTTTGGCCCTGAGAAAAATCACTTAAAGAGAAAAAATTATTCTTGGTAACGTAAGTTAAGGAAAATAAGAAACTTGGTGTGACCTGGAATGTATGTTTTTGACATGTATACCACATTTAATTAAATGTGCAAGTGACTATTGTGTTTTGGCATTAAGTTTTGATCATGATCTTTATAGTCTCATCACAGAATCATTGGTTTTAATATGACTAGACTTCCTTATACAAGAAAAGGCAGCCTTCAGATTTCCACGGCTAACCATTTTAATTTAATTTAACTTTTTTAATGAATAAAATTTGATTTATTTTAGACCAAGCTATCCTAATTTTTATTAATTTGATATGAGTTTTTAGTAGAACCAGTTAGTGGGGGGGGGCACGGACAAATAATACTTTTTTATTATGCAAAATATTTAGGATTTCTGTAGAAAATGAACAATTCGTAATTTCTAGACTAAATTTTGGATACACACATTTATACATTATGTACATGTTTAAACAGACAAATAAAATATATCCTCACCTTTCCTTTACATGTGCTAATAATGTGGTTACTTCTTATATTTAGACTGCTAAGGAAGTGTCTGAGTGAAGTGCTGTTATTGATATGTTTGAGTTTTTTTGTTACTACCGATCTGATTAGGATTTATCTTATTCTTATAAAGTAAATAACTGAATTATATTCCAGGTTCTCATTGAAGACACAGATCAACTATGGAAGAATCATTGTCAAAGAGACTTCAAAAAGCAGACTCCAGGGGAGTATGAGACATGGCGAGAGTTGTACCTCCGCCTACATGAAGCCCGAGAACAGAGACTGCTAATGCTGACTGAGAACATCCGCTCTGCTCATGCAAATAAACCCAAAGGTGAGAAATGAGAAGTAGGTGCTAAGCAATAGGGAGCAATCTTATCCAGGCCTGGCAACGGAAATCTTGGGGCCCGGTACACTCATGTTTTGGGGACCCCCATTCCACCTCAATAGTGGATTGCAGTCCCTCTAAACCTCGGGCCTGTCATAGCTGCCCCCCCCCCCTTCCCCATCAATGGCCCTGATCTTATCACTTGTGATATATGGCTGTTTCACAGTATTTATTAACCTTAATAATAAATAAATACATAAAAACCCACTTATTCTGAAAATTTAGACAAGCGAAATTCAAATCGTCATTATTATAGGTACAAATGCAAACTTAAACTTAATGGAAAGAAAATGTAAGTGTTAAGGTTCCGCTGGTAATGTTTCTATGTCATGTGATGAGCCTCATTCTGTATCAACAGCAAATTTTGTCATAGTTCTGTTAATAGTTTATTACTGAACTTTTTTTTTCTGGACAGTTCGACAAGCCAAGATGGCTTTTGTGAATACAGCAGCGAAGCCCCCGCGAGATGTGCGCAGAAGACAAGAAAAGTTTGGCACAGGTGCAGCAGTTGTCGCCGAGAAGATCAGGTAATTCTGGAAGATACATTTTGGTTTCTTCAGACAAGCCAAACTGCGATTAGTCAAATAGAACTTTGACCTTGCTTTTTTCTTAACAGGATTAAACCCTTCATGCCTGTTAGTAGCAGCAGCAGTAATAATGTGTCCTCTGAAGCACCACGTGTATTTGATGGACCTAGCACCAGCGCAACAGTGTCCACACCAAGTAGTGTTCAACTTGGACATGATCCACGTAAACCACAAGTCAAAAGTAAGTTGGTATTTTGCTAAAGTGGAACTCTCCTATTATTACGTATACATTTTAAAAACAAATAATGTTTTTATTCGTATGTGTAGCCAAACATCCAACACTGAATACCTGCGTAGTTTTTGTGTATACTGCTACCAACTACCAGCACAATGATTTCATTAGAACATTATTGGATTGGAACCAGACCTGCGCTAAACTCAAGAAGTGGAAAACTTCATTTTGTGTGCACATTTTGCAAACAACGCTCTTCCATTATGTGTATGGATCCTCCAGATCCAGACTTCCGTAGTTGAAGTGTTTCAGATAATGCATGGTGGGAGGGGGGTTTATGCTAATTGTACAGCAAGAGCTTCTTTCCGCTCTTATGTACTATCTATACTTCCTACATGTGGGGGCGGTGCAGAATCAATTAAGATGGCGTCTTGCACTCATAACGCCATATAATAAATGGATCCAGTCCAATGTTCTGTCTTTAAGAAACTGTCTACTCGTGGTTGTGCTTCTATAATACCCAATTAGACACTTTGCCATAAAATTTTACATAATATATTGACACATGCAAGATAATTAGAGGGTAATTTTGGCATTACTGCAAATGTTGCTTTCAGTAATATCTCTTACATTTTTTTGCTTCTCTTGTATTATAACTTGTTGTTTTGATAGAAGTTTTGCTGTTTTACTAAAACTATCTATAAGCTTACCTTACATTAAAATGTTTTCTCTTTCTCCCTTTGTGTATTTCAGAAGTTGCACCAATGATGGCCAAAACTATAAAAGCGTTTAAGAATAGATTTTCACGACGATAAACCTTTGGAACACTATGGACTTATTTTTGCTGAGAAGGACGTATCATGTACCTATGAATCATTCATGCAGTTGTCAGATGGACTCATCTAGGAATAGTACTTCCCTTCTCAAAAACTTGTTCTCAACTGTTAAACTTTTGGTGTGTTACTGTCACCTTTATGTTTCGTCATATTTATAGCCATGCTGATTTTCAGTCAATGTTTATTATGTACTACTGGTTAGACCCTGACTTGCTCCTACTCTGCACTGGCCTTCATTTTTGCCATTTTCTCTCTCAATGATGAATCCATTATGTGCTAGATTTATATTTTCACCTTCAGCTACGTTGCTAAGTTTCGGGAAAACCAGTGTGCCGGATAAAAGAGACAAGAATCAATGTTTGCATACTCTAAATGTCAGTGGAACTGAGCTCATAACTCAGCAGAGGCATCTAGTTTTACAACTGTTCAAAACTGAAATAAGTTGAAATAATTATGAATGTCAAATATCATCCTTGTGCACTATTTGACATTTTTTGGGGGGTTCCATCTTACAGTTTTGGTACAAACTGAAATATTACTGTAACTTGGATGCCATAGTAATACCTGTACAATGAAATGTTAAAGTGTCATGTAATGTTTGTTGTGACTTATTTACTTATTTTGCAGAGATGTTCAGTACTTAGGATTTTATAAAATGGTGTCCTAACACACTTGCACGCCCTTTTTCATACCTGGGGTCTGCATTTAAAGTAGATCTCACCGTGTCTTTGAAGTTGTAATTTACACTCATGAAAACTTGAGGATCACCGTATTTCACTGTAATTTATTTTTTCATCACAAAATATTTTCAAGACCATTTGCACTTTAGCACCATTATAAAAGTGCAGTCATATCCTGCATGATAGTCTTATACATCTGAATTTTAAAACAATATTTTAATAAATATTGGACTATTATGCATTCGAAACAAACTATTTCCCATGGGGAAGCTTTCAGTATTCCTTTGACTATTTCAGATGTATTTCTACTCTTGAATACGTATATTGCAGTGTCAAACGTTTTACTGCACCCATACTGTAGGTCATTTGTGACATGAGTCTATTGTGGATTCTGCAGATTCCACTCTACATTCTCCTGTAGTTGGTGGTCAGGAATTATGGACTTTTCAAGTTTATGTGAGCTTTTGCTTTATGTAAATAAAATTCTTTTTTGTGGTTTCAAGGAAATTAAATATTTTAACTAGACTTCTATATGCAAATGATTTTATCTGGCTCTTAATAAAATGTGAATATTGAACGCACTGTGTTCTTTGTTTGGAGAAACCCGCTAGCTTTATACCAGTTGGGCAATCGGAAACATTTTAAGGACCATGTTATGTGACTGTAACCATCCAAAGAGCTGCACAATTCTATTTAGATTCTGTTAAAAATAGTCTTTTAATCATAGGTATAGAACAAATAAATGAGGGAAAAAGGGTTGTTCCAGGGAATAAAAGATATTATAGAATGCAAATTCCATTTGAAATAAAATTAATAAAAATTCCAAAGGATACTGAAAGGATCAATATAACACAATCCTAATTCAACCACATCCACTATGAATCAACACTTAGCAACATTAGGGCAGAAGTTACAATGACAAAAACAACAGGTATAAAACAAATGAGGTAAAAAGGGTTGTTCCAGGGATTAAAAGATATGAAAAAGCCGAATTTGGTGGACTCAGACTGATTCGAATTACCTCGCTAATCATTTCATATACCGGTGAACCTTTTATGTGTACTATGGACTGCAGTCTGGGACTAGTTGTGCATTTTTGTCTCTGAATATACAGATGACTTGGACACTTCTTCCAGCAGAGAGACATTTTTCAGCCTAATCAGCACCACGTGAGTCATTCACCTAAGTGTGGTGGGACGACCATTGCAGTACTGTTTGCGAAGGACATTTGGTGTTTTATTCACTATATTGGCACTTATTCAGCCCTATCATTCTGTGATTTGATTTAACCACCTCAAAGCTCCAATTGCACTCATCAGTATACCATGTTTTCACTGGGACTTTCATATACAATTGAATTAGCGGTGTGAATACACGGACGGCTTATATGTGCAGCATATACCTCTGTCCTACACACAACTTAGGGGCTTGTCATCTTATTTCCATCTCAAGTCCCGGTTGTTCCTTTAAGGGTGGCTGTTTTATAAGGAGCTTTATTCAGCGATTGGTGACTTATCAGTTGCAGGCACACAGCTTGTCAACTCATTTATTTTCATCACAATTTATTTCATTCTGTGCTTGATCTGTCAGGCTGATATCTAGAACTCTCTATGCAGCCTCATTGCATTGAATGATTTTTCAAGATTTGCTTTTTAATCAGCATATTTAGGTTTCACCTATTCACAAGTCATACTGGCATTGACAATTTATTGAGTTAATCTATTGTTCATTGTCCTTTGTTTTTATATATTTATGTGTATGTGTTAATAAATTGCGTACATTTTTATATCTACACATGATGTTATTATTTAGCGCTATCTAGACTTTGTATATGATAACAGCAGGTATTGTAAACTAATCTGAGCCAAAAGCAGTTTAGGGCCATGCACTGCTTTATACCAATGTGTAAAAAAACACCTTGCTGTGCAGTAGCATAGTAACCAGGACAGAGAACAGGACGAAATGCAATGACTGCCATCTACTGGCAGCACGCAAATCACTCCGATTGCACATGCTTCTTTCATGGATGGCGTTATCTGTTACAAAGCATGAAACTAAGATCTTGTTACTTAAGGCCGGAGTAATCGTAATACAAAGGAAAAAAGAAGTTTGATGATATGTGATAGTGTTACAGGGAGTAGCAAGATGGCGGCCTGCTGAGATGGTTAGAAATATCCGTGTTGCGAGTAGCAAGATGGCGACTTTTCGGCTGACAGAGAAGCCAGTATGTCACACGGGCACAGTCATGGTAGCGGCTGCGCCTGTAGCGCGGAGAGGACGGAGACGCCCGAGCGTGGGATGGAGTACGGGCTGTACCGCAAGATTGATATATATAAACTGGAGTGTCTGAACGAGGTGCAAGAGGGCAGCGGCAAGAGTGTGTTCAAGGCCTGGGAGGAGCGCGGAGACCGAAGCCGGGTGATTACATTTCATGTTTAGAGTGTCTTGTACTTTGGGGGGTGCAAGACTTTATTGTGGTGAAGTGTCAACTTGAGTGCAGTAGTTGGCACTTTCCAGCCTCTGTATGAGGTGACACCAACACATAATATCTCAATCCTATTCCCTCAAAGTGGCCCGTATTCAGAGTGCTGGACGTATAACTTATATGTCCGGTGTTTAGCGATTTTTACTACTGCGCTTTAATTTACTACTATTAAGCATTCTATGCAATCTATGTAAGAAAAAGATACGTAGATCACGTTAAAAAATTACTACGCATGGGCAATAGTAAAAATCGTTGATCACCGGACGTATAGGGGCCAGTATCTTTTAGAAGAGATGCACTTCATAACTAGTCCCATTTGGCACATTTATGCCTCTTTTCCCTTGTCTGCTCTGAGCTGCCTGTCTTGATTGTGGAAACATTCAAATGCAGATTTGGCTGTAGTTGTCTCCTTACCAGTCCATTAAATTAAACATCAAAAGCCCCACATGCATATAAAAAAAATGTAACAAATTTGACTCCTCATTCAATCATCGCAACTCATGCTTTGTCTGTTATTGTTTTTTTCCCCTCAGTTTGTAGAAAGTGACGATAATGAGGAATTGCTGTTCAACATTCCGTAAGTATGTTATGTGAATTATATTATATATTAAGTAGAAAGAGATGCAACAAGCAGATACCTATTCTTTATCTATGGAATGGTGCCAGAGTGTGGAAGAAAGGGACTAAGCAGTATGTTAGATGACCGTTCTAAATAGATTCTAAATATCTTTGACACTGGTGGTAGTTGGTGGATTTTTACACAGGAAGGTCCAGTATAGAAATATATTAAAGTGTCATTTGGAGTTAAAAACCTGAGTAAAAATAAGAAATTGATAGCAGGAAAAAAACAATTTAATTTTAGAAAAATATCTTCCCCGACCCAAGTGGCGCTAAACTTAAGATTCAATAAGCCAGGGAACAAGATTTAAAGATGTCTCTCTCTCTCTCAGCAACCATCAGCTTTTAAACTCTTAAATTGTATCGATCATACTGAAAGGCAGCTTAAGTTGCTACATCAAATCTGTTTTAGTCCTCAATGCCTTCACAAGGTTTGTGCCACCCATTCCAGGTCTTGTTTGAGACATTGTGGAGCTGTTGGAGATATTTTCCATATTGTCTGGTCATATCCAGAGCCAGATTAACACTGGGGCTAATGGGAAGACCGCTCCAGGCCTCCATCTGAAAATAGGTCCCCACACACTGCAGTGCAAAAGGATGAATGTCAGGAAATGACATTCTGCTCCAAAGCATACTATAAAGTGTGAGTCTTTGACAATTTTCAGCCCCAGGCCCACATGGCCCTCAATCCGGCCCTGGTCATATCCCCATATCCAAACATTTTGAACTGGGTTTCCCAGTTGCCTGCTGATGTGTGTAAAACAGATATTAATCTTGATCCAGTGACCTCTTTGCTGTATCTATAACCTTTTGATATTTTAAAGGACAACTGGAGTGTCATAGGCCATATTCTCTTGGCGGCAAAAGTGTCTATTGACCAGGCCTGGAAATTTCCCTTTCCACCTACCATAGGCGGGAAGAGAGAATATTGGGTAGAACTATAAAGCAGGTTACACACTGGGCTTTTCAGCAAATAATCTTTCCAGTCAGATATTCAAAAGACCGTTTCACCATATATCTTACCAGCGTGTTCTATCCAAAGGGCTCCTAATAGACACAGCACACTCTTGCTAAAAGCAGAATATATCTTTCCATCTTTGTTGAAATTAAGGAGCTCCAAAAGATCACAGATGGTTAAAAAAATTGTAGAACATTTTTGGACAGTACACACTGGTAAAATATCTGGTGGAACAGGTTCTTGATTGTAAAGATAATTTGTTGAAAAATCCCCAGTGTGTATCCATCCTTAATGTGAATTTTGGGGAAAGATGTAGTCCAACCCTAGCTCTCCGTTTGTCTCTATGCGTGGAGAGATAATAAAGGGGAGTCCACCATGTGAAGGTGCAGTGGGTGAGGCAGTGTCTGATTCTGTGAACCGTGTTTCTGGTATTGCAAGAAGGTTGAGATTGTAGAACGAAAAGGTCATTGGTGGAGGTTTAGTTTGTTATAGACTGTTATGTACTACTGCTGTTCCTGATCTCTTATATCTTCTTTTATGTTAGGTTTACAGGAAATGTGAAGTTAAAGGGGATTATTCTTATTGGAGAAGACAGTGATGCACACCCTTCAGAGATGAGATTGTAAGTTATCTGAGGTCGTTGAGTGACGTTTTCATATTTAAAAAAAAATGTAATTTCTGCAAGACGCTTTTACTTAAGTGCAGTTCAGTATTTGAACACCAGGGTGTGCTATAACCTCTACTTAAAAGAAGTACATTTGGAACTTCAATAATAACTTGGAAAACGAATGCAGACATGATTGCACAGTTCAAAACCAATCTTTGCAGCTATCCATTGTTAAACAGTCCATATTTCTGTGGTGGAAGATTTACAAATTAAGAACATTAAAGGCTATTAACTGGAGTAAGCTTTATAGACAAATCTGTATGTTTCTGATACAATGATGAGAATATTGAGAAAATATAAACATTTCTTCAAAAATGTATTAAAGGTTAGGATTTAAAGAAAAGTTGCATAAGAACAAAAGGCAAAAGTTATAGAGTATAATTATGGTGTGGATAGACAAGTCCAAAATGAAATGTTTTGATATTACTGCACACTTCCATGTTTGAAGATCCTAAACAGACTATCCCAACATTAACAAAACAGTGTGTTAGTAAATCTGGTCAGTATCTCTGTGTAGTAAGATATATCCCTGCATGCAAAGAATACAATTAACTCGACTCCCCCTGAAATCAACATGGTTTAGCCCAGGAGTAACTAATTTCAAGCACTTACTCCAACCCCTTATCTTTCCAGCAGCATATATCTGTGGTATTCTTCTGCTGTTACTTGCTACTGGAGAGGTGTAGCAGGCCGCACAATAGTAGGCCGATGAGCAGTGAATTATATCCATGCTTCAGCCTGCTGTGGATCTGTGGTGCCCTGCCACCTTTGTGACATCATGGGTGCCGTCACATACGGGATGGTGCACTGCACCCGTGTCCCAAAATTCCTGGTGGTGGCCCTGCCAATTATCAAATGGAAGGATGATTGAGTGTTTTTCAGACACTATAAACTCTTCATTATACCAGAGTGTTCTAGAATATATATTATAATTGGTTAGTCCAGAAGCTATAGTGGGACCTAAGCAGATCTCTGTATAATAAAAAAAAAAATACCCTGAAGCTTCAATAAACTGAAAGATTGATTTAAATATATTCCACGCTGATATTTATCTACTTATCGCTGCTAAAATGATGCTACTTACTATTGTTTTTGTACATCAAAATAATAAAATGTCACTAGATTATAGTTATCAGACTTTTAATCTAGTAACGTCAAGAAATTAAATTTTTTCTTCCTGAGATTTAAAAATACTGACAATTCTTATTTTCAAGACGTCTCTCATTGATTGTTAGCTGCAATTCCAATTAACCTCTAAAATGACTTCACTCTGATATCCACAAGTAACTTCCATCAATAGAAATCAAATGAAGATACTTGGACCCTGCCCAAAAATAGATACTGGTTTGAAATGTGATTTCCCATGCTGGCCAAGGGTATAAATATGCCCCAATGACAGTAGAACTGTAAAACGTATGTTTGTTTTTAACATGTTTACTGTGTTTTTTTTGTATTTTTTACTAATTAACTTCCTTCCACAGCTTTGTTGAGCTGCTCCTTACGCTTACACCATCCCTGGGTGTAAGGCTGTTGAGCAGCCTCCGGACAGCACTGCATGCAATATTTAAATGAGAAATACACCCCTTTTCTCATTTAAATATCGTGGAACTCCCAGTTCCACAGGCGCAGTACTGTCGGATGCGATCGCAGATGGATGGGCACACTTGCGCCCATCTTTCTGTGCTCGTTTCTGATGTGAGCATGTGCAATGTTCATTTTTGCTGCTCTTCCGTTCTGAAAAAAAAGTCAGAAGCGCAGCTCTGAATCCGGGCCTACATCTCACCAATTACCCCTGCTGATGTGTTGTCTAATTCTAACCAATTTACCTTTATGACAATATTAATCTATGCAAAAGTAATCTTGACTGAAGACACTTGACTGGTTCTGTTATGCTTACAAAAAAAGGAAAAAAACTACGGCAGAACGTTGTCTTTTTAAATATAGACTTGTATGTTTCCTCTATACAGATCTCATGCCTTTTTTTTTTTTTTTTGTTAAGTAATTTTTTTTTTTTTAAATAATATGTTTACTAGTTATATATTAGTAGACTGCACACTATACCAGTTCCAAACTTTTCTTCATTCCTGTCTCATTTCAGTTTGTAGTGAATGTTTAACTATCATATCTCACAGATTTAAAAACATTCCTCACATGGGATTTGATGATGTTGGAAGGGAAGCAGACCAGGTTTTCAGTTTAAATATTGACACCACTGGAGAATTGGAGTATCCCACAAAGTAAGTATCCAACATATATTTTATCTGTTTACAATGATATAAACAGGATTATTGGTCAAGGCACCAGATTGGTCTGATTAAACTGTTTTGCTTTAGTATATTTTACATTAAACTGGTTTGCACCTTTCAGAGCTACAATGGACATTTATTTTACATTATACTGGTGGATGTGGTTCTGCATTTAAAACGAGTGTTCCACAATTTATATATAAACTGCTTTAATTTCCCACAGTATGCAACTAACTTCAGCATTGGTACTTTAAACCATAGCCTGTTCTTATTATAAGGCCGTTTACTTATAGGCATTCTGAACTGGCTGTATATGTATATTAGTATTTATAAACCAATAATATTGCCAGTTGTCAAACACAAATCACCCCTCAATAATGCTGTTGTCGGTTGCGTTTTAATGGACTACCAGCAATATGAAACTTGGAGAAACGTCATATTTTTTTATGTATTACAGAGAACAGTGGATAAATTAGTGAATTGCGCTGTTAAGCTGGTTACACACTTAACCAATTTGCGTTCAGTACGACCTCTGAACGTTCTGTTGGCCCAGCATTGGATATACACTCACATGACCGTTCGTAACATCCAGTCCTGTTCAGGTCAAATGATTTTAACCCTTCTTAAAATTCAGGTCTATCCTACTGCCAATCAAAACTAATTTACAAGTGTGTATGTTCCCACAACTACTTTATACAGTTGTTCTGATTTTGACATCATGCAGCACCACCTTTGTGTGTAAATGACAGGCGGTCTAAAGAAGATTGGAAGGGTGTTTACGGTGACAGTATTCTTTCAGCAGATGCAAGTCGGAGGTCTGCTGAAGAATTGAATAAGTGTGTATTATGGACTGGGTGTTGTAACTGCAAACAAGTATGTACCTAGCTTTAAGCTCATGGGGACTTCTTCCTACGTTGAAATTATCCCTCGTTTGTAAACAATTAGTTCTGAGCAGCTCCCATTTGGTATTTTTGAACAAAATATTGGTCATTAGCTTGCACAGGATATTTTTAATAACTATTGTGTTGGTCTGAACCTTTGATTTCAATTGTCCCTTTGTAGATGACATTGCTAATAGTTTGTGTCTTTTTCAGGATATCTCGTTTCACAAATGTATCACATCTGTCTATTCATATCTCTAAGAATTTTGGGGCAGAGAACACTAAGATCTTCTATATTGGCTTAAGGGGAGAATGGACAGAGGTAAAAAAAACAAAACCTTAACATTAATCATCAAAAAAGGATTTTATTTATCCCTGGAGTGAACTGAACCCACTCAAATTGGGTATAACACTGTTACGCTAATTAATTAAGAGCATCTACTGCTTTTCAATAATTACTACCTTCAGTAATTTAAGAAACTTGGTTAGTTACAGCGTTGACTAACTTAAAAACCAAATAAATATAGTGGTTATCAAAGTTAGAATAAAATGTTACATGTGTGTTGTAAACTAGCTTTCAGCTTTAAGTGACAAGTCTATCCATTATTTGCTCTATAGGTAATCTTCTAATTTCTTAAGTCACAACCACTAAGAACTAGTTTCACTGGTGTGCTTGTTTTTCCATTTCAGGCTCAGCGACATGAAGTGGTCATCTGCAACTACGAATCTGCAGCAAATCCAGCTGATCACAAAATAACACAAATCGCCCCTCAGTCCCATTTTATCAGCTAGAGGCAAAGTAATCTCTCCTGGATAAGTGCTTCCATTTTACACAAGCACTTCAATGTTGTTTTTGCTATGTTTACATAAATAAAATAAATGCAGTTTTTTATCGCCTATGTGTGATGTGTACGCTATTGTAATTCTTATTTTGGTTATATAATTACTTATTAAATTTAATACTGTTCAGAATAATGCTTTACTTCATTGGACTCTGATCACGTAATACCGGATCTAGAAACGGAAACGCCCCCTACTGGTTAGTGGCAAATGTGCCGCATTACCCGGACAGAATTGCATACAGACGGCCCGAATCAATTGGCAAAAATGTGTCCGCTGGCGTATTTTTAACGCCAATTTTGTTGAAATAACGCCAGGAATTTTTAACGCTGATTCAACTGGGAGTATTTTTAACGCAAATATCTCAGTGTATTTTTAACCCCATAGTAAAAATAGGGCCAGCGTATTTTTCCAATTCAATTGTGATTCAGCGTTAAAAATCAGCCGATATGCCTATGGGACTGACCCATAATTAAGAGGTTTTGGGTTAAGGTGTGGAGATTCACAATAGAATTATTGTTTGACTCATTTCCCTTAATGGCAAAATGGGCAATCTTGGGAATTTTTCCTATGGAAATGCGTACATCATTTTTTTTTATTTTTTTATTTATTTATTCACCAGCAGACATACAAATATGCAAGTAAATGATGGACAAATATTAGTACAAGGAAGACAATACCTTATAGCCACCACATGAGTATTCTGGTTAATACCTGGTATCTAAAACCTTAAACAAGTGGAGGAATGAGTGAATACCATGTTAATGCATATCATACATCTACCGGAGGTTTTTAACATTTTTATAAAGCTCTATATCTATGAAAGAAATTACCTGACAGGTGCCACATTGTGAGAAAGAAAAGTCAGAGAAGGTGAGAATGAAGAGTAAAAGAAAAGAAAGGGGGAGAAATGATATGGAGAGGGGTGAGATGGCCTCACAGAGGGGAAATCATAAGGAGATAAGAAGTTGAGTAAGGGTAGGGGGAAGGGTTAAAGGGGCGTGATCCACTCCAGGATCCAATTGGCCCGAAAGGGGCATCATATCGAAATAGGAAGCTGGGTGTGAAAATGATTTGCCCAGGGTATCCACGTTTTATTAAAGGCTTTAATAGAGTTGTGAATAATACATGACATATATTCCATCTTATATATATACCACATTTTCTGAATAAACACGTGGAAGATGGGGGCTTCAGATTGTCGCCAATGGGAGGCAATGAGACATGTAGATGCCGCAGCCGCAAGGTGTATCAGTTTGCTCTGATGCCGCGTAGCGCCCGGAACTCCAAGGGGAAGCAAAAAATGAACTGGAGAAAAAGGGATGGTGATACCTAATAATTGAGATAAGAAAGCATGTATCTCCCTCCAGTATGGTTGAAGTTTCGGACAAACCCACCAGATATGCATATAATCCCCTCGGGCAGAGCAGCCTCTCCAGCAGGTATCAGGAGCGTGAGGGGTGAAAGCCGCAACCCTAGTTGGTACCATATACCAACGATATAACAGCTTGTATCGGTTTTCCTTTATGCGGACACAGAGTGAGGAGGCCGCTATATTCCCTCTAATTTCCTCCCAATCCTCTGGGTCTAAGTCTACCCCCAAATCCCGCGCCCAGTTATACTCATATCGCTCTACCGTATCCGGGGATGCCGCTATTAGGCTCGGATATATAAAGGATATAGCACCCTTGAAATTTTTCCGTGTTAAGCACATGGACTCGAACGTTGTAAGGGGTCGGGATTGTAGCACTGCTTTAACAGAGGTGTGAAAGTGGCGAATCTGAAGATATTGAAAGAAGACAGAGTGTGGGAGACTGAACCGGTCCTGTAGTGATGCAAAAGAAGGGAAAGAAGAGTCTGGGGTATCCAGGAGATCATTGACATTGACCAACGCCCTCACTACCCAGACAGAATAATTACTGGTATGCTGTCCCGGGGGGAAGAGAGGATTATTCAATAATGGTATAATGGGGCAGGGCAACGGAGAGAGATTAAATTTCGTGCGAACAGTGTCCCATAAATTTAAACTATGTGTGATTACTGGATGGCGTAACGTAGAAGCAGATCTAGCAGATTTTGGAAGCCAGAGAAGGGAGGTCATGGATTGAACAGCGACACTATACGCCTCTATGGTGGGCCAGACCCGCATTGATCTAGGGGAATTCCACATTGCGCACTGAGCTAGGTGAGCAGCACAATAATATCTCCAGAGGTTTGGAAGCCCCAAGCCCCCCGCTAATATAGGTCTTTGGAGAATTTTGAGACGTACTCGTGGCCGTTTGTTTCGCCAAATAAATCTATTTATGTGTTGCTGAATGTCCTTAAATACCGGCATCGGTATGCGAATTGGCAGAGCCTGGAACATATAAAGAAGCCGTGGGAGAATATTCATTTTGACAGAATTTACGCGGCCTATCCATGAAATGAAATAGTTGTGCCAGGTGTCTAGGTCTTTTTTAATACGTTCTAAAATAGGGGGAAAATTAGCCTCGTAAAGATGCCTGTAATGCCTAGTTATGGAGATACCGAGATATTTAATACTTTTCAGATTCCATTGAAATGGAAATAAATTGGTTAGGTGAGAACGATCAGATTCAGCAAGATAGAAATCTAGCACTTCGGATTTCTGTACATTTATCTTATATCCGGAGAATGCACCATATGTATCCAATTCCTGCATAACAAAGGGGATAGAGTGAATTGGAT
>WWET01004897.1:79161-106966 GCA_011038615.1 Limnodynastes dumerilii
CACCCCTGCATTGGTTGTTATATGAGAATAACAATGTATTTTTAAGTTATTGTAACTGTCTTCCTGCATGTAAATCTGTTATAGGTCTCCTTTTTATAAAATTCAATTGTCTGTGAAGCTTGGATCATGAATACATTCATCTCGTGCCTCATAGAGTTGCAAATTTAAAATAGGCAAATTTTTCTTACTGTATTATACAGGAATAGGAGCTTCGTGCTTATTCCTGCCTTTGCAGTCAATTGAATAGGGCTCATAGGAGCTCAAAATTAGAAACAGAGATTGCTCTCTTAATGCAGCTAAATTGGAGCACATACCAGACTTGTATTATGTGAACGTTTGTGTTTTAAATGGGTGCTAAATCTGTATGTTTTATGCACTTATGTACAGACCGCATTTTTTCTTTAGTGCATGAATAATTTAATATTTTTAATGAACAGAATTTTTTGTAATAAAATACCATTATTGTTACACTCAAAAGGAAATCTTTAATATGAAATACTACTTTGTGTATGTAATATTTGCAGTGGCACTGAATACCTTAGTTTGTTACCTAGAAATTATTTGAGTTTGTCGAATAGTGTACGTTTGCATTCAATGTCAATCAAATGTGATAAGCATAAAATGAAGTACAGAAATTGGGACGTCAAGACTATCAATTTTCTCTATTCCTTTTTTATATTTTGAACTTTCATAATCTGTGACATTGTGATCTTATTTGTTTACAGCTCTAAATACATTCATGCACAACATACTTAAGTTTTATTATATGTACTTATCCATTTCTGTATCAGTGCATGACGAATGTAGATTGCCATTTATAAATGGATGGTAAAAAGAATGTTGACTGTGCTGCTTGGACAGGAAGAGCAGGGGTAGAATATTACAAAGGCAATGTTGTTGAATTATGGGTGACCAGCAGGAAAGAGACCATGGTGTGATTGGGATCTACAGCCCTAACAATACCACTTGTAACAGGGGAGTTTCAGTGTTGTGATAACTCCTCTGTGCTTTGATTATTACAACTCCATAGTGGATTATTGAATATTTATCAGTTGTATACACAGTCCACAGATATTAACCGATTTAAATGTAATACTTATTCTACAGAAGCTATTGCATACATTGGTAATTGGCAAATTCAGTTAGAGAAATATTCAATCACCCTCTTGTGCCGAGTGTCCATTTCTTTACAATGCAATGTTGTAGGCCATGACTTACTTTTTTACTGATTTACCAGCTAGCACCTACAAAGAAATGTGTTTAATAAATGTCTTTCACAGGGAGCACTTGTCTCCACAGTGCAGATCTCATATGGATATTTGATTTGAATAATAATCTGAAATGTGGGATCCCAGATCCTCACTCTTTTTCACTGTTCATGGGAATGTTAACGGATTAATAATTTTTTGAAACTAGTTAAAATGTACACATCAACATCTCTTAGAATATATTCACCTGCTGACAGTTGGCAATCAAAGGAGGATTCCAAAAGACGGCAAAAACAAAAATAACTGTGTATAGCAAAAATAAATCCCCACCAAACCACATATTTTATGTATTTGCATCTGCTGGTTAGGAAAAGCATCTTGTAGCACAGAATTCATGGCCATCATAAGTTATTTAACATATTAAGAATAGACTCTGTGAAATACAACACATACAGTTTTTTCAGACTCTTGGATACTTGAATATGTTTAGTGTATTACATGATAGAAGACTTGCATGTGCTCCAACGAGCCACCAATTATTCTGAGGGAGGATATTTATTATACAAAGCTGGAGACGTGTTTGTATTCTTGACCGCACCCACACATACACACATGCCAACTCATCAATTACCAAGTCTTTTCTTACCTGTAAACTGTGTGCCTGTTCTTTTTCCTCAGCTAAACAGTTTGCCTAAGAAAACTAGTTTTGACTGTTTGGATGACTGCTGTGCATGCAATTCTGTTTACTTTTCATCTGAATATTGTACAAGATCATGTGAACTACAGGGTTTTATTAAGCATTATGTTCCAAAGAAATTTATTACCCAAAAAATATTAAGCATACTTGCTGAAAGGCTTGAGCATATATTTAATAAAACTTGCACAAATGGAAAGAGGTGTTGTTAGTAGTAACTCTTAAGACTCAAGCTATCATTTCTCAAATTAATTAGAAAAGTATAGCTTAAATCTGTCTGCTATTGGTAAGTTTTCTTTGTTTTGTGAAAGCTACTGCCACTTGACTAGCCTAATATACTTGGAATACACAATCATTTTTTGTCCACTCCACACTTTGAGCTTTAATTACTGCACTACATACAGCTGGTAAACTATTTGCTTAAATGTGATATAAAAATGTCTTTCCACTGTACCAACTATCCCTGTAGATTTTTACCCAAGCATTTTAAATTTCTTGTAATGGAGCTATTCTGGCAGGTCCCAGCACATAAATTATGACTGCATTTCTGGCTTGATGAACTTGAAACTTGAGTATGAACACAGGAATGAACCTGTAGTGTTCAATCTGCAGGCATTAGCTGAATATCTCTGATGACCTTAATCCTTGACCTCCTTTGTTAATTATACTGAAAGCAGTTCTTGCATTAAGCTTAAATACACCTTGCAGAGGCTAGTACTTGTGATGTGTGTGTTAATTTAATGAGTTGCTTATTTCCTTCGTTATAGTCATGGCTGGGCTGAGGCTCTATCTGCTATTAAATTACCCTATGTGAAGTACATATGTCCACATGCGTAAGTAATCTCTTGAAATATTTTTGTACCACATGGTTAATTTTCAGTTAAACATGAAGTTTGATTACAATCTTTACTCATGCAGGCCTCGCATTCCTGTTACACTGAACATGAAGATGGTCATGCCTGCATGGTAAGCACTGTTTAGTCATTTGCATATAGTAATAATATTGGACCGGATACAGGTTTCTGTACAATGGGTGTTTTCTGATAGGAAATCTCCCGCTATTTGTGTTTGCTCATACGAGTTAAGGGGAGGAGTTTGGAATTAATAATTTGATGTGTGCACTGTGTATATATTTTTCCCCATTTTGATTGAGGAGGAAATAAAAAATAAATAAATAAAATAAATGATGGTAAAGGTTTGGCCTCAGAAGTTAATGTGAGTGAGGCAAATGGTTTCCAGTATACTCACACCTAAGGCTGGATCCAACGGAGATAGAATATCAGATTCCCACTAGCGCTACATTCAGAGCTCCATATGCAGATCCAGCTTGGATCCGGTCCATTACTACTGCTGATCTTTGCCATTACAAACATCTTCTTTACTTTTAATGCAGGTTTGACCTAATGGGCCTGAGTCCAGATGCTCCTGAAGATGAAGCTGGCATTAAGAAGGCTGCAGATAGCAGTAAGAATAGATCTACTGAATATTACTTTTTATTTTCAAAAATACATTTTATTAACAACTTTAATGATTATATAGAATCTGAGATTATTCATTTGGTTTTTTTTCTTACTTTAAAGATTGTTATGTATTTTATGTCCTGTTTGCTTGGGTTGAATAATTTATGGGTCTTTAAGTGTTACATCTTTGAGGTATGTGATAAGTTTGACTAAATTTTGTTCTATTATAGTTAAGAGTATCATTGAACATGAGGTGAAGAATGGAATCCCTGCTAATAGGATTGTCCTTGGTGGATTTTCTCAGGTGGGTAGTGTGCATACATAGGACACAGCCATGTTTGGTATATTCAGAAATAGTGAATGATTCTTAATATGAACCTTAATTGTCCCATGTAGTTTTTACTGTAAAATAAATGTGTGTGTGTGTGTGTATACAGTATAAGTGAAATGTTGCTTCCCTAAGCATACAACAAATTTACTTGGGAAGGACGGGGGATGTATATGTTCTTTAAATCACACTTGCGAACCTTGAACCATTAAGCAAACCTGTAATATTGTTTGGCTGCATCGCCTAAAGATTTCCACATTTGCCCATGGAGTTGCTAAGCCACATTGCTGTTCTTTATTATCAGGAGGAGGCATATAGCAGTTGGACATACAACAGTCAAATATACAGCATCCAGTCCCTGCAGCTTACTAACACACAATTCCCTCTTTAGTCACTGGCCACTAAGCCGGCATCAGTTGTCCCACCCATAGCATAAGCCATCTATTTAAGGTCTCCTCAGCTCTAACTAATTAGGCCCAGATCTTCCACCTATGTGCTGTGTGAAAGTGTGAGGAAGATTAACCCTGTATGTAGCTGAAAACTGTGATCTCCCAGCAACCTTAGCAGTCCTTCTATTACACACCTGGCAAACTATCCTCAGGTGGAATGGTAGCATACATTTAGATCAAATTGTAAGTCTGTTATCATTGTAAATCATAGAAATTCTGTTGAAATATGAACAATTTATGGTAAGAAAGTTGATGAAAAAATGGACACATGAAAAGGTGGGTAAGTAGTGTGGACAGAGTTCTATAAGAGACAGTCAGTCTTCCATGTTATATCTAGGGTACAAGAGAATTTAGTAAGTGTTCTGGATAATGCTAAATTTTCCATATGGTATCCAGTGCAATCTTTATCATTAAAGGAAATTAGATAGCTGTGGGTTTTTCCAATGCTAGGCAGTATGACCATCTCCGTGTTTTTCCCAGAAAATGTTGCCAGCTTGGTGATATATATTAGCTGGGTGGGGGCAGTGTGATGCATTGCAATAATAATACTTAACAAGATCCAGGCATCTATTCCCACTGTGGAGCTCTTCGCTGGCGCTGCACTACTGGGAGCTAAGCTTTTTAGGCATCAGGATCTCCCTGTCTTGTAACTACACTGCTCAAAAAAATAAAGGGAACACTAAAATAACAATAATCCAATTGAGCACATCTGGGACATCATGTCTCGTTCCATCCATCAACGCCACGTTGCACCACAGACTGTCCAGAAGTTGGTGGATGCTTTAGTCCAGGTCTGGGAGGAGATCCCTCAGAAGACCATACGCCTCCTCATCAGGAGCATGCCCAGGCATTGTAGGGAGGTCATACAGCCACGTGGATTCCACACACACTACTGAGCTTCATTTTGACTTGTTTTAAGGGCATTACATCAAATTTGGATCAGCTTGTAGTGTGTTTTTCCACTTTAATTTTGAGGGTGACTCCAAATCCAGTATTTAATAAGAATATTTCATTCATTCAGATCTAGGATGTGTAATTTTGTGTTCCCTTTATTTTTTTTTTGAGCAGTGTATTATGTTCTGTTGGTTGTGATCTACTGGTGGAGGCAACGAGGGCCAGTGCTGGGGTGTTTAACACCCCCTGCAAACTATAACTTTATGGTCTTCTATTTAACAGTTCAACATTTAACACCAGTACCATTGTTCATTACATTATCCATGTTATTGTTATATAATACAGAAGACTATTTGTAACCACAATTAAAGAAAGCAAATTCCTGTCTCTACTATATAATACAGATCGCTTCCTATTCTCTGCTGTACAATTCTCACTGTATTCAAGTGACTGCCAAACAATACAGACTATTAAGGCCATACCCATACAGACATTGGGCTGGATCCAGACCTTGTTAAGTGCATGAACTTAGTTACTCAAGGGCTAAACCATGTTGATTTCAGGGGGAGTCAAGTTATTTGTATTCTTTGCATGCAGGGATATATCTTTAAATTGCTTACTGCACACAGACACCGACCAGCTTTACTATCATACTGTTTAAATAACAGACTTGGGATAGGAAACATCACCTCTCAACACTAATACTGTTTGCAACAGATGAAATATGACTCCCCTGAAATCAACATGGTTTATCCCTTGAGTAACTAAGTTCATGCACTTAACAAGGTCTGGATCCAGCCCATTATCCTAGTGATTGCTATACCAGTGATGTGCTATACGCCATACAATATAGATTCCATCCTTGGGGCCACTATACCAAATATTGAACATTCTTGTAACCACAATGAGGTAAAAAAGGCCTCTTTGTGAGTTTCATAAAATACAGAAAATATTTGTAACCACAGTACGAAAGAAGTGCCTCCTCATGAGTGCTTACTGTTAAATGTGCACAAGGCACTCAGCCCAAATTCCCCCTCTTTGTGTGTTTTCAGCCATTAGCCTTCCAACATTTCCAGTTTTTACCCCTTGTGTCTCCAGTCATCAAATTTCTCTTTTCCTTGTGTGTATCCAAACGCCAAAACCCAACCTATCTCTTAAAAACCTTTCATATAATTGCTTTACTCCTCTGTGTAGTGCTGATGTGATCTTAGGTCATGTCAGCGTTAAACTAAAGGAAGCTACAGGTACTGTATGAGTCCCAGCTGACAGTGGTTTTCCTCCGATTTGCTATAAAGGCTTTCTGCCACTTCTGGTAGGCAACGGTGCAGCAGTGCCAGAAAGCCTTTACAGAACAGCTGAGTACAGCCGCCACTGAAATCTGGAGATCACAGTCAATGTTTTGGTCAGGTCTTGCCGATTGGTAAGCTAGAATAGCTGGGTAGAGCACACAGTTAAAAGGCCCTGGAGAGAGCACAGAATATGAAACTTTTAATACATGTGTAGTATTGTTTGTATGGAAGAGTATAAATTGATGAAGACAAAGATAGGAAATAAATGTACTGGCTACATGGGTGCATGTGCTACAATATGGCACTCTTCTCTTGTGGCAAAATATGAACACTGATAGATATTGAGCACTTTCAAGATCCTATGTCCTCTCCCCATCACAATGGTCTTTAGAAGGATGATTATGATAGTATTGTCATTGTGATTTGTGGAGCATTGTTCTGATGTGGCGCTCAGTGCTGGTAACCTGGCTAAACAAAGTTGTTTTGTCAGTATTGAGAACACAGAGTAAATCAGTATTTTGACTCTTTGTATTTCTGGCAGGGAGGTGCTCTGTCTATATATACAGCTTTGACCTGTCCACACAAACTTGCTGGAGTAGTTGGGCTCAGCTGTTGGCTCCCTCTGCACAAGACATTCCCTCAGGTAAGGATACAGTCGCTTTTCACTTTGTAGAATAGTTTTGTTTAAATAACTGTCTTGATTTCAGTAAATAAGGTGTTCTACATAAATCTTCAACAAGACTGCACTTAATCATTAAATAGCCCTTTAATGTATTCCCAGCTTATCGTGCCATCACACGATAATCATAAGATAGCTCCAGCATCTTACCCGTGAGAACTGCCCCACAATGCTACAGCATCAAATCATGGAATTTTCTTTTAGAGAGCTCCTAATTTCACAAGATCAGCGATGTCTTCTGCATTTCTGAATACGTACTGTCATGACCTGCTCGCAGTGATTCCTCTTTCCAGTTACTGTAATTTGACTGCCTTTGTGGGAGTGCATATGCAAACTATGCTGGATAGGCATGGAGGAGGTACAGAACAGTGTTATGAGACCTATCCAGTGCTGGATCTTATCAGTGTGTGTCTGAACGTCCATAAACAAATCAGGACTTAAATTTCTGTTTGGTGTCTGTGGGTACCCAGCTTTATAGTCATATATTAAGGGTAAAGGTTATAGTAGGAGGTGGAGGAATTGTGGCAAACTTTTAGTTATCAGTCTGACACTGCATCTCTGTACAGGAAATCGCCATGTAGTAAAAGTGTGGGTTAGGTACATCTGGGCCCCCGGTAGGCAGTAACTCCCTGTATGCTGAATGTTTATTACATATGGAACATTTGAACATAAAGCTAGCCAAAACAAAATGTGTATGACCTTGTAATAGAGGGACTAGAATATCCTTATTGGCCTGGTAAAAGCTTTCAGACTCCTACCTTATGGTCTACTAAAATGTCATATAATTACGAAGACCCATTGGCAGAATAATATAGGATTATTGAATTTTAGAGTAAGTACAAAACAATACAAAAGAAGGAATGCCCTTAAATGTCAGTCCAAAAATATACTTTCCACCACCTCCTTCTATGACCTGAGAAGTCCTCCCCTGATTGGGCTCACAGGAAAGAAAAAGTCACCCAACAGTATATAGCGTCACTTCTCCTTGCCACCAGTGTTTTTTTTTTTTTTTTTTTTTTTTTTTTTTAAACCCCCCCCCCCCCCCTGTGCCCCCCCCCTTCCCTGTTGTGCTTTGCAGGGAAGTGCACACAGGGCTTACCTATTTCAAGAGGTTCCCTGCACCGGTCTGTGTGCACGCCCTTAGCCAGCTGGGTGGGCCAGCAGTGGCCTCATGTTGATGGGGTAATAGTGGGAAAGTGCCGCCACTGTGAAGCCCAAGTTCATGGCTAAAGCAGGCTGACGTCATTACAGCGCAATGGATGTGCTTATAGGAAACTTGCATGTGTGTGTATATACCTCGGTGGAGGTAGAAAGCTGGTCTGTTACACACACTAACGCTGCTGTGTTCCAAAATGTCTGAGGAAAAATGGCACCATGTAAGAAAATCAGGATAAGCTCCTCATCTTTCATGTGTGCAAAAATGATTTACTAAGTTAGAAAGTTTTCTATTATATTGCTTTAGGTCTGAAACCAGCAAAGAGAGAATGGAGTTAAAATCTAAACATAAAAAAACTGCAAGGTGTTTCCTCTGTGATCAAATATTGCCTGTAAAATTTTATGGATCTGTCTGTAATGAAGGCGAACTTAAACAGTAGCAGCTCCCCTCACCACAGATGTCCGTTTATTAATCTAATGAAGACTGCTCTGGCTGATGCATTCACAACAAAAGATATGAAATACCAACTAAGGTGGTTATAAGTGATAAGTCGGACGAGTCAGAATTTGAAGATCCCATTGGTACATCCCTATAATACGAATTATCTGAGGGAGAGTCTGTGGCAGAAGGGGATTTTGATCTGGATTTGGTTAATAACTTGTTAAAACTTATTAACAAATCTCTGAATATTGAGGAGGCTCGAGAAGATGTGAGACTCCAGGACTAACTAAAGAAAGTAAGTAATAGTGTTCCCAAAATCCCAAGCATTAAAGGACGTCATTACAGATGAATGGAAACATCCAGAAAAGAGGGTATCTGTGGTAACCTGCATGTCCAAAATGTATCCTTTCCATCCAGAGGAGGTCCGCATGTGGGGGGAATCTCAACGTGAATGCGGTGGTGTCCAGGATATTGCATAAGACAACCCTTCCTCTGGAGGACGTTTAAAATTTTAATGACCCAATGGAGAAAAGAATAGATATTGGGTTGAGGAAACGTGATCGTCCAGAGTGCTTGGAGGCTGGTGTCACGAATTGGAAGATATATTGGATGGCGTCAAAAGAACAGTTATTGAAAAAGATACAGGATATTCAGCTAGCTGTAGAATTTATCTGTGTTGCCTCTCTGGACTCTTAGATTGACTGCGAGAGCAAGTGCTATGGCAGCAGTGACTAAAATATATACCTGTGGCAGAAACCCAGTCAAAAAGTAAATTACTCTCCTTGCCTTTTCAGGGGGATTATTTATTCGGACAGAAGGTAAACAAAATAATCTCTAAATCATCAGGGGGTAAGTCACCCGGAGATCGTCTAAAAAGTTCCAGTGGAAGATCTAACAGATTTAATACTCAGGAATTTAGAGACATGATCTTACAGACCTGGATGTGCATATCAACGAGGATAGTGGTCGACATCGAGGTAGAATTTTCTTGCCCAAAGGGGCAAGATATTGAGTCCACCTTATGTCAACTGTCTTAGTGACTCCAGGAGCACCCCACAGGACTTACGGTGGGTGGCAGGCTGACAGATTTTTATACGGATATGGGAAAGATCCACATCAGACAAATGGGTCCTGGAAGTTATCGGCAAGGGCTACAAATTACAATTTTTAACTCCTCCCAGAGAAGAATTTCTGGTATCTCAGCTTCCAACAGACAGGCAAGAATGTGAGGCGCTGGAATCAAGTCTTCCAATATGTTACAACAGTGAGTGGTAGTGGAGGTGCAAGAGAGATTTCAAGTATTTTATTTGCATTTTTAATAGTGAAGAAGGCGTCCGGCAAATTCTGGACCAACTTGGCCTTGAGAAGATTGAACAAAAACATCAAAACAAATCATTCAAGATGAATCATTGAGGTACATTCAACCAGGGATGTGGATGACGTTGCTAGATCCAAAAGTTATGTATCTACATATACCCATCTTCAAGAAACATCAACGTTTTCTGAGATTTAACATTTTTCAGATACCTTTCCAGTTTGTGAGCTGGCAAGTCCAAAAGGCAGGGCTACAGAGGAACTTCACAAAAACTCTGGTGATTATAGCAAAACTGGAGGGTATAATTTTAAGATGACATATTGATAGCCTCACCACCTCAAGAGAAGGAACTAGTGCACACGGAGAGGGTGCTTTTTGTCCTTCAGCAACACGGTTGGATTAAGAATCAAGAAGTCACTTCATTCCAACAATGAAGATAAAATACTTAGGGGTGTTAATAGACACAAGTTGCATGTTAGTGACCAGCAGCAGAGCAAAGGTCTTTTTAGAAGAATTGCAGAGAACAGAGGCAGAGATGGAAAACCGTGTATGAGGGTGTTGGGACTAATGTCCTCGGCTATAGTAAGTTCCCTGGATGAGACTGCATATGAGGGCCTTCCAGGAAAGCTTCCTCAACTAATGGAAAAAACAAGAGAGGCTGGAGGCAGGGAAAACCTTCATTGCCCCACAAGTAATTACAATCACTACAGACGCCAGTTCTGTAGGTTGGGGGAGCAATGTGTGGCCAAGATTACGTACAAGGCATATGGTCTAAAAGAATAAAAGATAAGAGATGAGAGCGTTCTTCTGGCTTGCTATTATTTTCTGAATAGGCTAAACAACAAAGACATTGCGATACAATCCGATAACAGGGCAGTTGTAGCATACCTGAACAGACATGGTGGCACAAGGAGCAAGATTGGGATGGAAGAAGCCAGACAAGTGCTGTCTTGGGCAGAGAAACATGTCAACAGCATCTCTGCTATATTTATAGCAGGCATCCCTATTGTCCAGGGGAGTGGGAGCTGAACGACGAAATATTTCAGTTGTGGCGAATGCCTCAGGTGGACCTGATAGCGAACGGATGGAACTGGAAGGTGCCTGTCTACATCTCCAGGTACAGAAACTCCATAACACTTTAACTGCCCCTTGGGACTTTAGTCTGGCCTGTTTATTTCCTCCTCTCTCTCTAATTCCGAGAGTTATGAAAAATATAGAATGTTTTCGGGATCCAAGCCAAGAAGGGCTTGGATCCCGAATGTTCTACAGTTAACGGCGAACAGACCATGGAAGCCTCCACCAGTAAGAAAGTTGCTAAAACAAGGAGGAATGCACCATCCCAACCCGGAGGCCAATAACCTGACTCAAAACTGTTATTTGTGGTGATGGAAGGTATTAGTAAACACAAGGCTGCCTCAGAATCCACTAATTGCTAGGTGGATTAAGAACTGTATCAAGAAAGCCTATGACCTGAAAGGTCCAGAGAACCTAAAAACTCACTCTAAAAGGGCAGTATCTATATTATGGGCGGAAAGGGAGTCTGAATCCATTGAGGAGTTATGCAAGGTGGCATGATGGGTGTACACACATTTGCCAAACTTTAGAGGGTAGAAGTCTCTACTTTGGCAGATGCAAGGTTTGACAGAAGCGTCCTGAGTGCTGTTGCTTTGTATTATTTGTAGTGTATATAAAAAAAATGAAGGGGCCTATAATTTTTTTATTTTTTTTTTCCCCCCATAGTAGTTATCATTTTGTTCCCACCCATATATCTCTGTACTGTTTAGGTACTACCCAGGGTCGGGGCTGCCATAGGAGGAGGAGGTGGAAACTGCATATTACCTGTTAATGTGGTTTCGTTGACTCCTCCATGGCAGCCACTTTGTTTTCCTGCCCATTGGTTTTGTTTCTGAATCTTTTGTTTAACCTTTTGGATATCAAAGACACTGGTGGCAGGGGGAAGAGACACTATATTTTAATTTATTTAGTTATTTTTCAGGTAGGACTTAACCCAGGGTCAGGGCTACCATGGAGGAGTCGAGGAAACCTCATTAACATATATTAATATGCAGTTTCTCTTTTTAAAATTTCAAAGGACTAGATCTAGACTTCCGATCACGCTGCGTTCAGAGAAGACTCCCCTTGTTTGCATGGAGTTTTCTGACTCAGGGGACCCTACCTATTAAAACATGGGATGTGTGGAAATCACAGCTGACCTTGGCATACCCTTACTCTAAAAGTAATTACTAAACCCCTCTGCAACCTGTCCCACTGTCGGAAGAAAAAAAATATGTATGTGATCGTGACACTTGAAAATTTGCAAACATGGGCACTTTACCTCTTTGCAGGTGTCTGGGACCAGAATTTGAATTTGATTTATGGAAAAAGAATGGAAAATTGGTGGGGGGGGGGGAGAGAGAAAAACTTGGAACTCTCCCAAAAAAATTTGGTCTGATTTTATTTTTGTTTAACTGATGTGTTGTAATTCCTATCCCTTCATTTCTATGACTGCAACATTGGTTTAGTATTCTGACCTGGTCTCATATTTTCTGTTCATGTTTTTTTTAAATAAATACAGATAATGGCCCATCCCACTCTTACACTTAGGTATTTCAGGTTTTTAAGGGATGCAAATGTAAAACACTATTAATTTTTATGTATTTTTTTTTTTTTAATTGCAGGCTGCAACTGGCGCAAATAAAGATCTTTCCATCCTTCAGTGTCATGGGGAAGCAGATCCTATGATTCCAATCCGCTTTGGAACACTCACTTCAGAAAAGCTGAAATCTGTGGTGAACCCATCGAAAGTTCATTTTAAAACATATCCTGGGGTCATGCACAGCACTAGTCCAGAGGTAAGATGTTGTTCTGTGTCTCTTTAGTTGATTGGGTTTTTTATTTTGCTTTTTGTTTCTACATTTGATGATTCTGCATACACACTCTCCTGCTGGCCTGGAAGCACTCATCGCTTTAGAAGAGTGTTGCAGCACAGTCTTTGGAGCTTGCTATCTGAACATTACGTTTGGACAGCACCAAGTATGAATTTATTTTCTTGAACTCTGCCATTCTGCTGTGGTAGACTCGGAGCCCTAACCATATCCAATCAACCCAGAGAACTTTTGCAATCACCAGCTGAAAGTGATTTCCAGAGACTGCTCTTATCTCACCTTTCGGACATAATAGAGAGCATGAAATACACCTTCCAGATAGGGTATGTAATAGTCAGAGTACAGTGGTTTAAAAGGATCCCATTGTAACCCTGAAATACATTGTGAGCAAAACATGTAAAAGCCCTGTAACACTTCCAAATTCGATAGGAGTGTGCTGTATACGAGTTTGCTAGCCTTCGTCATAATCCAAACTACCTTGAGAAAAAGTATCTTTCAAGAGGTTGGTCTCAATAATCATGCCATCAAAACCAGTCTAGACTTATCTTAAAGAAATGGACCTAGAAGAAGTAGATCCACTTGAGGAAGGTGCCAGCTATGACCTACCACCATATGAAGGGTGTCCTCTTGGGTAAATCTGAGCCCCTGACTTGAGTCTACTCAGCACTCTGTGAATCATTGCTTGTGTAGGAAAGATGTACCTGAGGCATAAGTCCCAGGGCACCATTAAGCAATTTACCTTGGATTTGAGGGGTAATCAGAAACCGAAACACTCACCTGTCTCGAAAGTAATGGAACAATGAGATGGCTGGGACCAAAATAGTCATGTGCTAGGCTTTAGAGGAGCTCTAGACCGCAGCTGTCATGGTGCACAGGGCTGTTTTCTCCTTTTTTCCTGCAAGATGAACTTGGAGATCTGTCTCTGAAGGCCTGTGCCTGTCCCCTAAAGGAGGAATAGTCCTGAAAGGGCTGCAACTGAGGACCTAAGGCCAGCTGCTGTGATGGGGTGCGTTAATGGCTTTTACCCCCTGTAACTTCATTAATCATGCAGTCCAATTGTAAGGTTCTGTGTGTTAACATGGAAGCCACTGCAACTCTGGTCAGTACAGCAGTAGCATCCTGTGCTGCCCACAGGTAAATGCCCTTTTTAATCTGCACTGCTACCAGGGTGTATCACCCTGTAACACAGTTGGCCTGGTTACTCATGCTGAGGCTAGCATAGGACAAAAGACTACAAAAAAAATGGTCTTAAACTCTCCATCCTTATGTTTTTAAAATCACTAAGGGTTGCTGCTCCTGGAAAGGAAAGTGTTTGACATGAGGCTCCTCACAGATTTCCTTCTACTCAAAGACTGTGAGTTCTGAGGTTTCACAGACTTGCCAACACCTGGTCCTAAACCCCCTGATTAATACAACGGTCTGAATTTTATTCACAAACCTAAATATTCAACATCTCTCCCTCTTCACAGGGTGAGGCCTTCCAAAAAGCTACTTGTTGATGTTTGAAACTTTGTTATAAAGATCTGAGGTCTAGGACCCTCCAAAAAAAATATGCAAGCAAAGATGAGAAGCATACCAAACTTCTGGCAACCATTCCAGTTGAATTTGTTGGACCTGTTTAAGGAGATGAATAGGGACTGTTGAATGCACCAAAAAATCCCCCTCAGTATTTGAATATGCAAAGGTAATGGGTGTATGAATGACCATGTAATCATTCAGCTACACCATTACACCAATTGTATTTTTAAAATAATTTGTATGTATTGACAGGATCAAATGTAGCTACACTTTGCAAAATGGCAGACTCTGTTTCCATAGATCTAATATACCGTATACCAGTTTAAAAAAAGTAGAGATTTCAAATTCACACATTTTATAAGGTGCTTAAACTTCCTGGAGCAACAGAGATTGCAGAGGAAAATGGAGGCATTCCAAGTGGTCTAGAGGTCTTCACATTGAGCAGCTCTTTGCAGAGATTCCAACCTATCACTTGGGCTGCACCATATGTGGAGAGGAAGGGACACCTTACAGAAAGGCATTTCTTCTTGTCCTCTGTCCTGTACATCCAGAAAAACTACCCCTTCAGCGGTAGGGGAATGTTCTGGTCCTGGCCCAGCTCTACTGCTTCAGCTTAACTGTCATCTCCAGTAAACAATTGCAGGGGGGGGGGGGGCATCAGAGGGTTGCAAAAGGGAGGAGCTGTGTTTGAACAGTGCCTGCTTCTAATAAGTCTTCTGAATAACCCCATCTATCCAGTAAAATGAATGAGAACTGCTCTTAAACTTTGTAAATGAGCATGGCCATAAAAATTAAGTGACTAAAATAAAAAAACTCAAATTAAAATTGCAACTCAAAAAAATCTTGGTGAAAAATGTCAAGTCCAGTACATATAGGATTGTAAATATTCCTGCATCATGTGCTGTCTATAATTTATCACTCTTTAACCCTTTCAGCAGATGGTTAAAACAGTTCAGAATTATTATTTCAACTTTGTGTGTGACTCTTCCAGTTCTAGTATTTCTTTTTAGCAGACCCTTTGCTGCTTGTTTTTAACTAAAATTCTGCATTTGATATTTGCTGATAGAATGAATACATATAATTTGTGATTGTTAAGACCAGTGTATTGTTTTTGTTACATTCTGATTTATTGTCTTTGGTTGCAGGAAATGACATGTGTGAAGGATTTCATGGAGAAAATGATTCCACGAGTATAACTTGCAGATGGTCTACTGCAGAAAGAATGCCACTGGGCCTCCCCTCCAGTGGTTTGTTTTTCCCCCCCATGTCCTCTTGCCCACTCACCCCTTCTCTGTGCTGGTTTGACATGTATTGTCTGTCTTACCAGATGGGATTGGAGTTGTTTAAGGTACAAGGTGGGGGTTACTGCTCCTGCACCCATTCCATGATCCCTATGTATAAGAGGTCTTCTCGTTGCTGCTGGATCACAGATCCTCCTAGTGTTACATTTCATATTCCGCTGTGGTCACAGGTTCTTGCCTAGTGACAGGGGGAAGCTACCATATACCTCAGAGGAGCAGCTGAGTATTGAGATGTGAATTTGCCTTATACACTCCGTCCTTTTAAGAACAGAGCTCAGGCCCACTACAGCTGGTACTGTGCCCCAATCTGGGTATTGTTCACAGCTATTTGCCTAGCTCCAGACAAATGTTATGTTCTTAGCCTTTTGTCAATATTCTTGGAGCTCAGATGATGGCATAGTATGCTCCGCATACACTGAGAAACAACCAGTGTTCCTACTTAAGCAGCATTACCGTTACCTTTTTTTTTTTTCTATTCACAATAAAAAGCCTTCTACCCTTCAGTATTTCCTTCCAATTATTTGTTATAGTACACCTGGTTAATTTACTTCTTTCTTCATAGAAAAAGATACTGGTGTTTTGTTATTTGGTCCTTAATCTCAGAATCTGGCTTTTCCCCATAATGTGTAAACTAGTGCTATACCTCTTAGAGCAGTTTCCCAACCCTTGTCCTCAAGTACCACTAACAGTACATGTTTTCCAGGCCATGTGATTTAATGAGTACCACCTATGGAACTCTTAAAATGTCAGTCAGTAATTAATACACCTGTGCTCCAGCAAGGGGAGCTGGAAATCACACACTGTTAGTGGTACTTGACCAGGGTTGGGAAACACTGTCTTGGAGGATTAGCCATACTAGACTGTTCAATTAATTGTACAAGCCATAGGAATGTTTTACATTGGAACATAGCTTTTGCACTTTAGGTGAGATGATTACTCTAGGATTATTTAGGTGTGTGTGGTGGGGGGAGGTCTAGTAGCCTAGCTCCTATGCTGTGTTCCTCATTTGAAAACTAAATAAATAAAAAAAGACTACTGAATGTATGAGTCAGTCACCCGTTGAGACATTCAAGAACATGTGTTATGGTAAGCATTGTGAGTGTGTGCCATCTACAGAATTTTTATACATGAGCGTTATATTAAGTATTTAGAGCTGACACTAAAGTATTTTACACTTTTATAAGTATCTTATAACACTAATTCATTTGGAGTATATTAGGATTTGCGTAACATATATACACTATTTGCAGACTCCTAACACATCATCTATGGTGCCTGGGATGGCATATACTAATATAACCAGAATGTAGTTTATACAGTGTCTTCTAAAGACCCTATTTCAGTGGTCTGGCATATTATTTAAACTATATATACTGCTCAAAAAAATAAAGGGAACACTTAAACACAATGGGCCTGATCCAGAGCTACGGCCGCCGTCGCTACCCTATTTCTCTGGCATATTATTTAAACTATATATACTGCTCAAAAAAATAAAGGGAACACTTAAACACAATGGGCCTGATCCAGAGCTGAGCTAGTGCATGAACTTAGTTACACCTGGGCTAAACCATGTTGATTTCAGGGGAGTGATATTTCATCTGTTGCAAACAGTGTTAGTGTTGAAAGGTGATGTTTCCTATCTCAAGTCTAAATAACAGTGTGATAGTAAAGCTGGTCAGTATCTGTGTGCAGTAAGCAATTTAAAGATATATCCCTGCATGCAAAGAATACAATTAACTTGGCTCCCCCTGAAATCAACATGGTTTAGCCCTTGAGTAACTAAGTTCATGCACTTAACAAGGTCTGGATCCAGCCCATAGAGAGTAAAGTTAGGGCTCTATGTACTAATAATACAGAACCTATCAATATTTGGGTTGTCCAGACTCACTGCACTTCACAGTGAACCTTGCAAGAAAAAGTTTAGAATTGATAACTTGCCAGTCCAGTGAGGTCATTGTCGTGCAAGTCCCACCACCAGTGTCAATCTTCGTGGTGCTACTTTTGGTGATATGACTAAGCTCTGTCTCTCTTCCCTTTCCTCTGCTCATTGCTATCTATATTGCTGGAGTATTCTCATTGTTGCCCTGTGATTGTTCAGATAATGTTGCGTTCACTATTCTGTATTATTGATTTTACTATCTGCTATTTTTTTTTTTGACACCTTTTTATATCTGTTTCCCACGACTGCTCATAAATATTATTGTTTGCTTACTTTTTACAAACCACAGCGATCGGATCGGATCAGTCATTTCATTTCACCTTTACACTCTCTATGGGCTGTTTTCTATATATTCATTCTATCAGAAATATGACGTTTTGTGTATCACACATGATGAAGTTTTTCATTATAAATTTTTGCTTTGTTTGGGCATTTTGAAACAGAGGGCCTGATTCAATGAAACGCGAATAAATAAAAAAAACGCGGGTATAAAATACGCACCGTTCGCGCGAAAAAATAACCGCTATTCAATTAGAAATGTCCCCCCGCCTCCAACGCCCATTTAATGGACCATGAGCGTATTTGTTAGCGCTCATTTTTGTGCTTACCTCCCGTTATAAAATACGCGCGTGTATTTCTGTATCTTTACCCATGCAAATTCCACACCACAACATACAACCTGCCTGTCTACCAGAGCAAACAACAAGAATCAACGTTATTCACAGTCAACTTGCATTAGATATAAGTATGCTGATCTTTCACAGTGGACTGTATACCAACAAAACCATATCTCTATTTTGTCAGAACCTTAAAATAATGTTCACTTTAAAAAGAAAAAATCAAAAACACAAAAAAAAAAATGTCCAATAAAATTTAAATCATTACAGAATAACAATAATTCAACAGTGTAATCCAAATAAAAAAAAATATTCCCTTAATTTATGCATTCACAGGATCCCCCTTTCCTGCTCACAAAACTCTTATCTGCACAGTTAGAGGAGCAAGGATGCAGTGGCTGTCATGTCTGCAAGCAACAACAAAACAAACATTTTTTCTAAACAAAAAATACATATAATTACTTTTACATCTTATCTGTTTCAACTCTAGCACGTTGTGCACAACTCCTAGGGCCAGATTTACTAAGCTGCAGGCCTGGAAAAGTGGAGATGCCCCCACAGCAACTGACCAGACCTCAGCCGACATTCTGTGATATGTAAAAAGAAAGTGAGAGCTAGAATCTGATTGGCCGCCATAGGCAACATCTCCACCCCTCCAAACCTGCAGCCCAGTAAATCTAGTATTTTTTACTGGACTAGGCACACAAGTCTAACATTCTGAATCCCATCATCTTTCACATCCCTGATTTATACAAAACATCTAATTCAGAGGATTAAACCTCCCACACTGTCTGCATTACCACCACTGGCAATCTTTGTCACCTAACATCTTTTCTTTTTCTACATAACCAATGCCACAAATATCATTTCATAATTTTCTTTTTCCAACAACAATATTTCTGCAATTTCAAGCCAAATTTCACATCTTCCTTGTAAACTATTTTTCTCTATATAAGTGGATATTCCTTTCATCATCTGTTGTAGTACTATCGAATCCAAAGTACCACGTACTGGACAACCATACTTGATGAACAGATTAGACATTACCTTTATCAGTTCTTCCCCATAGAAAAATCCCCTTAAAATCGCCAAGGAAGAAAATTCAGATTAATTTCCTTTCCATTATTTTTACCCATTGTCAAAATAACCTTATGACATGCACAAGAACAGAGTCAATATCAGTTCTAGCTATCAAGGTATGTTATGAAGACAGAGTTTCAATGGAAATTAATAGAATTCAGTTCTATCTATCAAGGTACGTTATGAAGACAGTTTCAGTGGAAATGCAAAACTTATTCATACATAACGTTATCACAAAGTTACAAATCAAGGAAAAATCCAAAAATATACTTTTATCAGTCTATATGAGGCTTCAGATTAGCATGGAGAACATCCAGAGTTTTACCCAAAACACAGAACAGAGCAGAAACAGAGCAGAAAACTACTCACTGTTTATGTGTCTGTGTCCAAGGTGGTCTCTGGTCAGGTGTCTGTAGCCTCCCGTTATTCTGCTAATCTCAGGTGGGACCTCCAGAAAATGTGGAATCTACCAGCTCAGATAGATTCTGTCGATCCAAGTTTATTCAAAAGTCACATAGAGATATCAATATTACGGTACCGGAGAACAAATTGACAGACACAGGGTTGTTCAGCCAACAGACTTGTTCTCCTTTGTTACAATCAGGATAACATATTTATAGCACTCTAATCATTAGTCTTTTTAGGAGGAAACCTAATTTACATAGTGTTCTATGATTCGCTGAATTGTCTATTTTGTTTCCATGTAACTATTACACACAATGGGCCGGATCCCCAACTACGGCCGTCTTCCACAGACGGACATAATGTGCCGATATATAGCTACTGCGCATGCGTAGTAACTATAATATGTGATCTACGTATATTTTCGGTACGTAGATTGCGTATATGCGGTCTTGAAGACTGCATATACGCAATCTACGTCCAGAAACGATACGTAGATTACATATTATAGTTACTATGCATGCGCAGTAGCTATATATCGGCACATTACGTCTGTCTGTGGAAGACGGCCGTAGTTGGGGATCCGGCCCATTGTGTGTAATAGTTACATGGAAACAAAATAGACAATTCAGCGAATCATAGAACACTATGTAAATTAGGTTTCCTCCTAAAAAGAGATATATATATATATATATATATAATCTTGATTGTAATGAAGCAGAACAAGTCTTTTGACTGAACAAGCCTGTCTCTGTCAAGTTGTTCTCCGGTACCGTAATGATGATAACTCTATGTGACTGCTGATTAAACTTGAACCCACGGAATCTGAGCTGGTAGATTTCACACATTGAATTGAATGCCCCAAATATTAGAGAAATAAACCTATTACATTTATAAACCATCTGGGTGTTTGTGTTTTTAAAGTCAAGGGAAATTATATGCAAAACTGTTTTGATACTTACTTTACATCCAGTGCTGCTCTGCAGTTTCTTGAGAGCAGCAATGTGGCCTTTAGCTAGGTCCACAATGTGAATATAATCCCGAACACCTGGGGGAAAAAAAAAAAATATATGCATATGTCACATAAAAGCACCATTATACAGAAATAGATGTATAACCATTAAACACCCTGTTGAAACCTCAGCATGACAGGATTAGTTAGGTCTGCTTATTTAGACAAGTACTGCATAGTACAGAAGGAAAATAGCTAGAAAATGTTTCTTAAAATTACTTGGCCAGGAGTCTGAAAATGGTTGATTGAGTTAGTGGTTAAAGTTAGTTGCATTCAACTTCAATTTGCAACAGACTGTAAGGTAGATACTTGATTGTAATGTTACAGCTGTGATCTAAGTATTAATGTGTAAAGGAATGTAAACAATGTGAATTTTCTAATAAAAATATAAAAAAAAAAAAAAAAGGAAAAGAAGATAGANAAAAAAAAAAAAAAAAGGAAAAGCAGACAGATGGATCAGCCATAAATAAGAACTTTTGTTAAGGCTACACAATGCTACCTGAACAGAATGCAGCAGGCATACCCCCAAAAATTTTGCCCTCCATTCCCTTTTGCTTACTAGTGGTAAGGTACTTTTTTTTGCTTATTACTCTAATAAATATGTCCACAAATCATAGACTTACCAGTCCCATCAGGTGTATTATAGTCATTTCCAAATACATTCAAGCTCTCGCGCCTTCCAACAGCTACCTGTAACAGACACCTCAATAAGTTATTCAATATCAACAGATTACAGGACATTAGAGAAGAGGGTTCTTAAATGCTCAGACCAAGGACACAAAAAAGTTTGAATCAATATCAGAATATTTAGTTTAGGTTTTATTACTTTAAATTACAATTGTATACATATATCTAAAAATGTTACCAAACCTGAGAGACATAAGGCATCAGATTGTTTGGGATTCCTTGGGGGTCTTCTCCAATACGACCAGACACATGAGCTCCAATCGGGTTAAAATATCTCAGTAGAATGGCATGCCACTCCTAGTAGCAGGAAAAAATAAATAAAAATAACGTATTGTTTATAATGTATTGTGTAGCCCTTCCATCTCTTTATTCTATTTCCTGAAAAGTCTACGATTGTTGTGGTTGGCTTATCCTATACATTCAACCTAATCAATGGGCCATAAAAAAAAAAAAAAATAAGAACAGTGTGCCCCTAACAGTTTCAGATAAATACACTAATGGGGCTGGATCCAGACTTAAGAAGGAGCTTGAAATTGATAGGAAAGTTATTCCTGGGCAAAACCATGTTGATTTCAGGGGGGAGTCAAGTTAATTGTATTCTTTGCATGCGGGGATATATCCTTGAACAGATGAAATATGACTCCCCTGCAATCAACATGGTTTAGCCCAGGAGTAACTTTCCTTTCTTCCTTCTTAAGTCTGGATCCAGCCCATGGAGATTAAAACACATCCAAAGTAGCACCGATCTCCATCCCCTCACACACAGACAGTTCTGGGATTCAGATTGGTTTTGTAGACTATTACACACTCGCTCTTTGTTGTACTAGAAAATCTCTATAGCACTCACCCCTTCAGCTTGGCACAGATCCTGAATCATTTCTTCAATGAAATACTTTGTTTTTCCATATGGGTTTGTGCACCCTCCGACTGGATGCTTCTCATCTATAGGCAGGTACTTGGGGTCTCCATACACAGTGGCAGAGCTACTGAAAACAATCTTATTTATGCCATGACATTTCATTACCTGGATTGAAGACAAGGCACAAAGTCACTTACGGAGGACTCATTAGTAACACATCACATGAAAATGAGTGTTAAAGCATACGCGTCTTCTGAAGAAATACTCAATACGGAGAATTAAATGGTTTGCATAATGCTAAATGTTGGCCAGAGTAATTTGAAGCTCACCACTATTAGGCTTATCTCACCATTTACCAGCCTGATAAACAAATTCAAGTAAAATCAATGCCAAAAGAAAACTCCCTTAGTGAATGTGTACTGCCAATTTTAAAATTGGGCATTGGAGCCCTTAATTTTAGTAAAGGAAGGGGTCAGCCTGTCTCTCTTGTCTCTACTGGTTTTCATCTAAACTCAAATGTTTTTGGGGTGTTTTTGATACTAAGTTATGTCATAGTAATAAAGTAACCATTGTAATATACTAACACTGTGTCTGACTGTATGCATGGATTCATGCTTGTAAGAACACAGATGCTATTTAATAAATCTAATAGTTATCCCAGAAGGGAGGTTAAAATTCACCATTGACTAGTTATAGAAGTTTCGTTTTGAGAAAGCAAAATGTATGAACTGCATCAGCAAGCCATATTTGACCTCTTACAAGCTTAAGCCAGTCGCATGCCAGGTTTAGACCAACCTGTTTTCTGCATTGAATTCTTAGATCACAGAATGCTAACCCAATCACTGGCTCTGGTCCAGGTGCTTTAGGAATAAATCTCTCCCTCCTCACCTGTTGTTTAAAGTAATCAGCAGTAACAATACAAACAACGGGTGGGTAAGTGCAGCCTTCCAGAGGCCCCTTCTTATTGGAGTATTGATTGCAAACTTCTCATTTTCGCTGTTTCTAATGCACCTGCTTAATAAACTCGCTGCTGTCATTCATGTCAGTGATTTCTCATCTAATATCTCATAATACACTGTTAAGCATTAAAAACGTCAATGTTACTTTTAAGATTTTGTCATGATTATATATAGTTATAACTAGGGCTGAAAGTGAAGGGGTATACCATGCAGTCACTTCTCCCACTGATTTAATTGAAAAGCAATGAATCCCCATTGACTTCTGTCATTTCTAACTTTTCATACCGCCACTTCTAAATGTCCATACTTTCCACTATGACCACCGGTTATAACTATATGTGTTATAAATGGTAGTTAAATATAGTGGTTGATTGGGTTAAAACAAATATTTATGTCTTTCAGCCACATTGAGAATGATAGCGTTAACTACTTCTTGCAATTTAAAGATTACAATCTGTGCACTGGGTTAATCAATTAAACCCAATTTGGTTTTTCTGATCAGGGCAGAGATTTTCCCCATATTTCCAGCTGCCAATGGGGTGTAGTGGAAGAATACTGTACTGTACTTAAGTGATGGCAATACATTTACTTCTTAACTGACTGTGTAATAGTTTTATTTGGGAAACAGTGTCATGTACTGCCTAACAACCATTGTGACTACAGAGTCTCAAGCCATCTGACATGTACTTATTGGTTTACACCCATTAGTACAAAACTGGCCAGAGATAGTTACTTGTGTATAATTGTAACTGATGTAAAGGTACAATTTGGAAAACCCAGTCAATCTATTTTACTATATACCTGTGGTTTTATGTGTTTTCTGCTTATAGTTACATTACATTGGTATGCTATTATCGGTAAATTGCGGACGTACGTGTAATACACCCGCGATTGTGAATCTGGGCCAATGTTCCCTTGCTTAAACATTGAATTTTGAGAATCATAAGCCAATTTAATATATAAATATTTATTAATAAACACTAAGGGCCAGATCTAGAGCTACGTTGGGCCGCTGTCCATAAGTACGTCCAGCGTAGCTCTGGTGCACTACCCCTGTCTGAGCGTAGTTACAATCAGTTACGCCGGCTAAAGGGTACCCTAACTTCAGCCGGCGTAACCGAGTAATTATGCTCAGACAGGAGCGTAATCAGTGAAACCCTGCCCTCCCTTCCTCCCCCCACCTACCTTCCGTAACTACAACGTAGTCACGGCGCAGCACGCCCCTTCATCCATTAGGGAAACCTGAATCACTGATTAACACCGGGCAACATCTGCCTGGCGCATACACAGAACGGCAAAAAATGCCGTTCTTTGGCATATGGCCGCCGTAACTACAGTGGCGGCTGTAGCTCTGGATCTGGCCCTAAGAGTATACTAATATACTATAAGCTATAAATACTCCTTTAAAATGTGAGCCTTTTTACTTAGCAAATGAAAAAGCAGAAAAGTAGTGTGACCTCTGTTGTTAGACTTATGTCTGCAGTGCACTCACCTCCAGGAGCTGAATAGTGCCAGTAAGATTGACTTTGTAATACAGGAGTGGTTTCTGCACTGACTCTCCAACTGCTTTCAGGCCAGCAAAGTGCATAACAGCAGAGAACTTGTGCTAGACACAGGATGAAAGATACGCTACATTAAGGTAGGACTAGCTTTTAAAAGGTTTTTTTGCCCTACACAAAATAAGTTTTTTTTGTTTTGCGTTTTAAAAAAAAAAGGGAAAAAATCAACAGTAGTGATGATCAAATAGTGTTTCATGAAGTACAGATAACTATAGAAATTAATTACTGATTAGTGTGAGAACCAAACATTAAATGTCTAAATAAAATGAATGCATTTAATAATAATTGAAAAACAATGTAGTCATACATTATTGACAAACAGCTGGAGTTTAGTAGTTTTTACCTTCTCAAACAATTTGTTCAGTGCAGCTTGGTCCAGCAGATCCACCTCTTCAAACTCAATGTTCTTACCTACAATTTCCTGTACTCTGAACAAACTTTCTGGGAGACCATTGGCCCCTGGAGACAGTCAATGAAAAAGAATTACTAGAAAATCACACACAGACTTTTAACATATGTTTTGCGGTGTTGTTATGCTTGGGGGGTGTGTGTGTGTGTATGTACACACAAAAATATTCATACATACCTCTAGTATAATTATATCAAAATTAGTAGTAGGTTATTATATTTTTTTTCTTTGTAGTTAAAGACCTGAATTTATTTGTTGGCTTTTGTTTTTATCAGTAGTCTTATGTTGCCCTTTACAACACAACTATTTTATGTATCAGTCATATGTAAACATTGGTGTGAATGACAATATTATCAATATATTCACATATATTATTTATGGTAGTGTTCCCAAACTCAGATGCCCTCCATCACAAGATACAAAACAGGATTTCTGGGACTCCATATGTCTATGGTCGACTAAGTGTTACCCTAAAACAGGTCGGGAATCTAGGAGATAATTAAAATGTAACTGTACTGCCTTGATTTAACACACCATTGCTATATACTGCTCTGATCTAATGCTAGAACACTGTGTGGTTGCTTCAGTTATTGTTAATACTTTATTAGTCATTGTTACTTTTCAATTAATTGTTCAGTGACATGTATTTTAAATTTGACATACTCCAATAAAATAATTTATTTAAAATTACAACAACGATGTTTTGTCTCCGTTACTAAAATAAAAGAAGACCCAGTGTTTATTAATTCCTAACTTTTGCGCTCTCCTTATTCATCTGCTCCTACACACATATCCTGCATCTTTGTTTCCATACATATTGTTCTGCTATTTTTGTACTGTATTATAATGTTGCATTGTACTCGTATTCCTCATTTACATGAATTTGTACCCTGTCTGTTCATTTAATTGCATATGTAACTATTGCCTTTGTACAGCACTGCATGTGCCATGTGGCAACTTATAAATAAATGTTAAAAATAATAATAATATAAATCTGGTATGACAGTGTGTTTAACAGAGGCATATACACCTGAATTAGGCTTACCTCTTATGGCATTATGAAAATTATCGATTACTACAGGTTGATATCCGGCTTCAATCATTTCCAGGACACAGTGACTACCTATATAGCCAGCACCTCCAGTCACCAAGACCTTCCCAGCCATTCTTTATCAGATCTGGAGCAAAACGAAGGATAGTGAGAGAGTTAATCTTTTAAATGAAACTCCAACTGCACATAGTCACTGCCTCCAAGATGGTTACAGTATAACTTTAATTAGAAACATGAATGTAGCTCTCAGCTTAAGGATGCTGAGCCATAAATTGCACAAAGAGAACAGTGTTCCTGGGTTTGGTTGGCAGGAGGGCAAAAAACACACTTTAGGACATTACAGCAGCACGTAGAGACCAGACAACCATTCCAGAAAGAAATAAATTTCACGTACCATTCAACCAAAACGTTGGCTGCTATATGTATAGAAGAAAGTTCCTTTTACAAGCAATGCATGATATACAAAGCTGTACAACCAGCACCGACAGATCACTGTAATTTGTAGGTTTTTTGGTCATACTTTGTATTAGCTTTTTACCTATTTTGCACACTTTATACTAGCAAAATTAAATTGAGAAAAAAAAACAACGTGTAACGTGTTTCGTATTACAAATTTTCCATTCATCCAACTATAAAGAGAAACTTTAAAAGTCAAAAGAAAACAGGCTATAAAGTTTAGAATGTATCAATAAGTAAAATGTTAAATTAGAACTGATCAATGTCCTAAGGAACTCACTAATATGAAACTTTTGAAAGAGAACTTTGTTAATATAGAGAGACGTGCAATACATGTATAGTAATCTGGGTGTGGTCAAAGAGGTGGAAGAAATTACGTCACAGTTTCAACTCTGCCTAATCCTCTAAGTCTGGAGTAGACTGTGCCTACCTTTAATATAGAAAATACTACACAAAGATATCTTATCCATAATTAAAGATAATTTTACTGGGTGGTCCCAATGCTTGTACATAACGTGCTAACTAACCTTCCTTTTTAGTATGAGAATTAATTGTCCCTGCTTTTATTATACATGTAAATAACTTGGCCTGAATTTGTATACGAATATCAAAAAAGCTTTTAAATTACAACCTTTATTTCAATTACACTAAAATTGTATGTAATGCCAATGCACACACAAACAATACACTATTCCCATATTTTACTGAATACAATTCAAAATAAGTAATAGCATGAGTTGAAAAATCAAAGGAAAGGGGTACCATGCAGTGTGTACAAATAGATTATACTGGAAGAATATATAGAAGCAATATGAATTCATTCACATGTGATCAATAGAATTCTAAACATGAAATAGCAATAGCTGTCTACTAATAGACAGATCCATATTCCAATTCTTCTATCCAATGGTTCTCCATAAAAACCATTGTAAACAGTAGTCAATAAAAAGATTTGCAAATATGAAATCACTCACAAGTCTTTCATATCAGATTGAAAAAACACCCTGTGCTGCCATTATGGCGAGTCTTGATTTTACTTCACTATTTATTTGGGGGCACTTCGTGGGGGTTGTGTTTGCTTACTACCCTGATAGGCTTTTTTATCAATCTGATATGAAAGACTAGTGAGTGATATAGGGGGGAAAAAAAATTATAATA
>WWET01004898.1:0-19178 GCA_011038615.1 Limnodynastes dumerilii
TACGTAGATTGCGTATATGCGATCTAAAAGACCTATGGAAGATGGACGTAGTTCTGGATCTACCCCATAGTCTGTAAAGAGCGAGAAAACCACTAAATAGGTATAGACATCCATTAAATCTGGCCTGAAGAGGGCTTGTTCATTTTGGTCTGGTCAGTATTAGATAAAGTCTCTCAATTCATAATGTGTTTAGGTGTCACAAGATTCAACGAGTAACACTGATCTGGGCACATGACATGTATATTCTGTTCTGTCCTTACCATGTTTGTGGCATTTGTAATTGGTAGCTCTGGAAGGTGAAGACAGGTTTTTGTGTTCACAGAGAGGAAATGTGGCTGGGTGCAGTTGACCTCTAAAAACTATTCAGAAGGTCAAGGAAAGAAAAGTTTGCTTTCAACTGTCTTACATATGGCTTACATTAAAATACTTTTATAGGACATAGGAAAAAATGCATTTGGGAGCAATTTGCAAGACCATTTGCTATTTGTGTTTGTAGAGGGATTATTGCTTTTCTATGTTGGGTACCAAATAATTCTTGTTATATGTATTTAATATGTATGTGTATGGGTGGGAGGTGTAGGTAAAAGACTAAGCATTATAATGAGACGGCAGAACTGAAAACACATTGAGAATTACCTTTAGTATGTTGGTAAAGATTTTCTGTCATGAACATTAAAACAGATGTGTTCACCTGCCATCCACAGGCATTGGTAGACATGGGGGGATGAAAGGGGTGTTCAGAAATCTCCCCGCAAGTATAAATAAAAATATCTTGGCTGCTATATATAGTACGTCATTCCCAGAACCTAATATACCTCATATATATTATAGTATGTGCCATTTAAAGGGGATGTGTCTGCCGCTTCGAAAGTCACATTTTCTACATACAGACAACTGACAGCTCATTTTTGTCTGTCTCTATTTATAAAAAAATGTGTTTAAATAGAAATAAGTAATAATGAATGGGTAAGTATGCCGAAAGATCAATTTTTTGTCAAGTTACCCATTCATTACGCTGATAGCTTTGCACAATCTGGTCCCAGTCACCTGCAGACCCGAACTTAGGGTTAGGCTGTGGGGAGGGGATGGATCAGAGAAAGGGCAACCTAGGGTTAGGATGCGGGGAGGGAATGGATTGCAGAAGGGGAAGGTTAGGGTCAGGCTGCGGGGAAAGGGAGGCTTAGGGTTTGGGTGTGGGGAGGGGATGGATCGGAGAAAGGGAGATCTAGGGTTAGGCTGCGGGGAGGGGATGGATTGCAGAAGGGGTAGATTATGGTCAGGCTGTGGGGAAAGGGAGGCTTAGGGTTAGGCTGTGGGGAGGGGAAGGATCGGAGAAGGGGAAGGTTAGAGAAAGGCTGTAAGGAAGCTGGGGATTTGTGCTGGGGATTTTTGGAAACTTGTCTGCGGCAGGGAAGAGATAATCACCTTTGGTCCCTTGTCGTAAAATCGTTGGAGAAATCAGCCCTGTTGTAGAAGGACAATTCGTAGTGAACGGCGAACCAAAACCGTTGAAATACCTCTAACATACACCACATATATTATAGTGTGCCATTCTTAATACCCTAATATACCCCACACTCTTTTTATAGTGCCATTTCCAGACCCCTAAAATACCCCAAATTTAATTTGGGTTATATTAGGGGATTGGATTTTTAAAAGTGTTTTTGGAGTATAGGGAATGCACATACTATATTATATGTGGGGTATATTATGGGTATGGAAATGGCACACTATAAAGTACATGTGGGGTATATTAGTAGTCTGGAATTGGTAAACTATACCATATATCATGTGCCATTCCCAAACCTTAATATACCCCACATGTATTACAAGCATTGGAAACCCCCCTTTCAAAATCCTGCATTAGCCTCTAGTTCATACCCTCTTGTTACCATGCGCAGGATTATGAATAAAATATAAACGTGATTTAATAGCAAACGTAAAAACATTATTTAAAATTCCGACGCCCATAACACGTCATCTCCTGTAACAAAGAAACATGATATTTATTTTCATAATGTTATTACTAGCAGCATCATCTGGCCAACATAACTCACAGTGTATGTTTTGTTGTCAGCTGCCTTCTTCATATAATCAGATTATACATCACATTTCTCTTTAATAATGTGTTGCCATGGAATTTATTCTTTACAGAATCAACTTGAATCGTGTTTTTGTGTGAGAGAGCACTATGGGCCTGATCCAGACCTACGCTCGCATGCAAGCTAACGCTGATCGTAAGCGTAAAAATGGCAGTAAAAACGCACTGCGCATGCGCATAGTGACAACTTCCGGTCGTACCAAAGACCTTTTTGTAGCGGTAATTCTGGCGTCTGTATTGTTTGCGTTTTTTCTGACGATGGGGCGTGTTTATAGTACAAAGTTAGTACGGATGCTGGAGTTAAGGAATGTATGCGGGGTGAGGCATTTAAATTGTACAGTATGGGCGTGCTAAGTGTCGTTTATACGCAATGAACGTACGGATGGCCGCGGGAACGAACACAAAAGTTAGGGTAGGGTTTGCCGAGCGTATGGAAGCTAAACTAGGTACAAGCAAGGGGAGTGCCTATTGCCGTGCATCGGTGGTACGTTCGGCGATAATACGCTACACACACCAGCGTAGGTCTGTATCAGGCCCTATGTGTGTGAGAGGGAGAATGTATTATGTGGTGCACTGTGTGCGAGAGAGGTAGGGAGAATGTATTATGGGGTGTACTGTTTGTGAGAGAGGTAGGGAGAATGTATTATGGGGTGCACTGTGTGTGAGAGATGTAGGGGGAATATATTATGGGGTGCACTGTGTGTGAGAGAGGCAGGAGAATGTATTATGTGTTGCACTGTGTGTGAGAGAGGTAGGGAGAATGTATTATGGGATGCACTATGTGTGAGAGAGGTAGGGAGAATGTATTATGGGGTGCACCGTGTGTGAGAGAGGTAAGGAGATTGTATTATGGGATGCACTGTGTGTGAGAGAGATAGGGAGAATGTATTATGTGGTGCACTGTGTGTGAGAGGTAGGAGAATGTATTATGGGATGCACTGTGTGTGTGAGAGGTAGGGAGGATGTATTATGGGGTGCACTGTGTGTGAGAGAGGTAGGTAGAATGTATTATGGGGTGCACTTTGTGTGTGAAAGGTAGCAAAAATGTATTATGGGGTACACTGTGTATGTGGTAGGGAGAATGTATTATGGGGTGCACTGTGTATGAGATAGGGAGAATGTATTATGGGGAGAACTGTGTATGTGGTAGGGAGAATGTATGATCTGCTGCACTGTGTATGTGGTAGGGAGAGTGTATTATGGGGTGCACTGTGTATGTGGTAGGGAGAGTGTATTATGGGGTGCACTGTGTATGAGAGAGGTAGAGAGTGACCTAGCACCTTTCACCTGCAAGGCAGGTTTCCAAGGAGGAACATCCACACACCCAATGGTTTGAAACTATCTAGTTTATGGTGGAATTAAGGAGGTGCTTATAATAAAAATATTTTGGTGAAAATAAACTAAAAGAGGTAATAACTGCAAATGCATAATATGTGCTCTGCCTTCATGCCTAGTGTTAATAATGGTTTGTTTTTTCAGGAGGCTGAAGGAATCTTTTGTCTCCATTGACCTAAACCCAGCCCTGTACCTACCTCCTCTATGGCACCCTTCCAGGGAAAGCAGGGGGAAAACTCTTACATGTGATTCCAATATGACTGCTGCACTTTTCCATGGCGCAGACGTTAAATTCAATGGGCCGTATTCAGAGAACCGTTTTCACGGCCAGTTACGTGCGTATTTTCAGGTACGTTTCAACTGCGCACACGTAGTAATTTATTTTACCTAGTTAACGGAGACTATACGCGCGTAAGTGCCTCACGGACGGACTTGTGAATTGCACTTGGGTATATACGTCGCATACGTATGCGACGCAAAAATGCGCACGTGAAACTTTTTATAAAAATGGGCGGGGGAAGGCATTTAAATGAAGGTATGTGGTCGCGGCTAACATGAATCGCACGTACGGAAGATACATACGCACTCAACTGCTCACGGAAAGTGGTCTATGGAGGCAGAAGGCACCGACAGCACAGCCAAGAGAGGGGAGTGTCATGGGTGAGAGGGGGTGTGGCCTGCACCGGCCGTGCGTATAATTGCTTTCCTTCATGGAAACGGATCTCTGAATCAGCCCCCATACCTCCAGTCCTTATGATAAGAAGTGTGTGGTTTAGGTTCTCTGTAAAGTAAGTGGGCTTGTGGGAAAGCACCTGCCTTGAATAAAAACAAACATACTAACATCTTTCAATCTAATATTATAATCACTCTTTTACACAACTCAGAAGTTTTACCTGTACATACTATAAAAAATTGGGATGCATGTAATGAAAAATAAAATAAAAGTAGTACAAGAGCAGTTCATACAGGAAACACATTATTACAAAATGATAAACTCATGTCCGCGGAAACCAGCTCACAGTGTTGTCTCAGCAGCAATGAAATTCAGTAACCTCTGAGGAAATTATCTTCTACACGCTAGTTATTTGAACCCTTTCAATCAAACACATGACAAAGTTCACAGTTGTTTCTTCCTGGTCTTTTGCTTCTGATTGGTTGAAAGTTCTCCCCCTTTATAGACATAGGGCTAGGTTCTGACACTTTTTGTGTCCTCCTCTGACCTTTTGAAATGTTAGCTGTAAGATGTTGAAGAAGGATTTTCTGTAATATTTAAAGACTCTTTTGCACATTCACTAAAGTAGACATGGCAATGTCTATTTCTCCATAGGTATCTTTTCCATGTGCAATTCAGCTGTTTCCAGTTAAATTAACGTTCTGATGGAGGTTAAAGTATAATATTACATATTCTAACAAACTAACTATGTAACATATAATATATATTTGGGAAAATAAATATATGATTACTTACTAGAAACATACATTAGCTTTCCTAAACTATTATATTGTTAAATCAAGATTACTTGCTGATTTTGGGGCTGATTCAGAGATGCGATTGCGAAAAGATCGCAAATATACGCATCTAATGTTAAGATCTTACCAGGTTACAGCCCACTGCATAAACAGTCACTCCCCTTGCAAACAGCGGCGGATCTTAAAGTTAGACCACCATTGACTAACCCTAACTCTGCGCTGTCATTTGAGATCTTAAGGGAAGTAGTAGCGTTTATTTGCGATCCTAAGTGTCTGCCCGCACCCACTTTCCCTCATCTCCCTGTCTCCCCCCACCCATTTCCATGCAAATCCTTTAGATCTTAAACTTTCGCAGCACTTAAGATCTTAAGTGCTTGCGATCGATTCAAAGGTCCGCTCTTAGCGAGTTTACACTCCTAACCTCTACGTAGACGGCGTTGCACTATTACTACGCATGCGCAGTTATGCGAATTTTATAAGATCCTAAATATACGCACCTAAGTGTCGATAAAATCGTATCTCTGAATCAGCCCCTTTATCTGTAGATCTATTTTTTCTTTCAGTTCCTGAGCTTTTGCTTTGGATATTGGTCACTATTGTGCTTCGTGCATGTGTAAGCATCCATGCCACCCATTCTAAAACATCCAGACTTAAGTGAGATGACACTTCCAACATCTGTAGCACTCCAAATGAGAAACTACAAACCCCATCATGCTTTGGAAGAATTATCTATGGATGTCCTGTTGGTTGGATTTGTAGTTTAACAGTCTCTGGACTGTTAAAGGTTGCCTATGTCTGATGTACAGCATGGGTGTGCCCTCTCTGTGTGTACTTCTGCATTGCAGGTGTCTTCAATTTGTAGGAGTCGGAAAAGTTAAAGTATGCCCTATATCGGTATCAGGATTCAAGGTATCTGGTTGAGGGACACTTGGGCTGGAAGGTAAGTATTGGAAAATAGGGGTTTAAATGTAAGACTGGCTCATTGGCTATAAACATGAGGGGCTGGATCCAGACTTAAGTAAGTGCTTGAAATTAGTTACTTCTGGGCTAAACCATTTTGATTTCAGGGAGTCAAGTTAATTGTATTCTTTGCATGCAGGGATATATCTTTGAATTTCTTACTGCACGCAGATACTGACCAGCTTTACTATCACACTGTTATTTAGACTTGGGATAGGAAACATCACCTCTCAACTCTAATACTGTTTGCAACAGATGAAATATGGCTCCCCTGCAATCAACATGGTTTAGCCCAGGAGTAACTCATTTCAAGCCCTTACTTAAGTCTGGATCCAGCCTGAGGAGAGCAAAAGAAGGGCCTTACAGCATCAGTCTGAGGATGTAGGTACAGGGTAACATATGGGAAAGCCAATATAGGTTTGGCAACTGACATGCTAGAAAACTAGCGATCAAGAATGAAACAGCAGTCCAGTCTGTGATAATGAAATTCTGTAGCTGACTGAGCAGCATCGATGGAAGCAAGAAGCAGACTAAGTTATGATGATCTGATTCTGTAGTAGGCTGAGCAGTGATGATAGTAGCAGGAGGCAGACTGAGCTGTGATGATGTGATTCTGTAATAGGTTGAGCAGCGATGATAGCAGCAGGAGGCAGACTGAGCTGTGATGATGTGATTCTGTAGTAAGCTGAGCAGTAATGATGGTAGCAGGAGGCAAACTGTGCTGTGATAATGTGATTCTGTAGTAGGCTTAGCAGTGATGTTAGTAGCAGGAGGTAGAATGAGCTGCGATGATGTGATTCTGTATTAAGCTGAGCAGTAATGATGGTAGCAGGAGGCAGACTGAGCTGTGATGATGTGATTCTATAGTAGGCTGAGCAGTGATGTTAGAAGCAGGAGGTAGACTGAGCTGCGATGATGTGATTCTGTAGCAGGCTGAGCAGTGATGATAGTAGCAGGAGGCAAACTGAGCTGTGATGATGTGATTCTGTAGTAAGCAGAGCAGTGATGATAGTAGCAGGAGGCAAACTGGGCTGTGATGATGTGATTCTGTAGTAAGCTGAGCAGCAATGATAGCAGCAGGAGGCAGACTGAGCTGTAATGATGTGATTCTGTAGTAGGTTGAGCAGTGATGATAGTAGCAGGAGGTAGACTGAGCTGTAATGATGTGATTTTGTAGTAGGCTGAGCAGTGTTGATGATAGCAGGAAGCAGACTGAGCTGTGATGATGTGATTCTGTAGTAAGCTGAGCAACGATGATGAGAGCAGGAGACAGACTGAGCTGTAATGATGTGATTTTGTAGTAGGCTGAGCAGTGTTGATGATAGCAGGAGGCAGACTGAGCTGTGATGATGTGATTTTGTAATAGGCCGAGCAGTGTTGATGATAGCAGGAGGCAGACTGAGCTGTGATGATGTGATTCTTCTGTAGTAAGCTGAGCAACGATGATGAGAGCAGGAGACAGATTGAGCTGTGGTGATGTGATTTTGTAGTAGACTGAACAGCGGTGATGGGAGCAGGAGACAGACTGAGCTGCGATGATGTAATATTGTAGTAGACTGAACACCGGTGATGGGAGCAGGAGACAGACTGAGCTGCAATGATGTGACGCTGTAGCAGACTGAGCTCTGGTGATGAATACTACATGAAACATTCACTAACTGTGTCATTCCCAAATGCAGAGTTTACAAGCTCCAGACCCAAAATATAGCATTTACTGCAACCCATCTTATAATATGTGGTTTCAGTAAACAGCATAAGCACATTACTGTATGCCATAGCCTTCATGTATTACATGTGGGTTATACTATGGGTCTTAAGATGGCGCACTTCATAACCCATATATACTATAGTGTTCCATATCCAGATCCCTAATATAACCCACATGTAATACATGTGAGTAATATTAGAAGTGTGGAGATGACAAACATGAGCGCTTACCTTCTCCTTACACAATTTCTTCCTGAATGACCGGGCAGCTGACTTTGCTCCTTTGCTGTCACCAGGAAGCACTTTTCCAGGCTATCGGTTGATATGGCTGCTGCATGCTCCTTTTAGTTATGGATCAGGGCTGCAGGAAGCAGGTGAAACATAGGGCTGGATCTAGACCTATGTTCCCTTTACATTTCAACGCGTAGCGTATTTACGCTATCGTAATTACTATGCACTTCCCTAGGCTCTCCCCTCGGTCATACGTATTTTTGCCGGTTTACGCTTTCCAAACCCTACCTTAACTTTTCCAAGCGTAACTCCTGTTGGCCGTGATGGCTGCATGTAATTACGCTCCTAAGCAAGCCCATACTGTACGATTTAAATGCCTCATCCCGCCTCCGAAGCGTAATTACGGGTGTCGTATGTCTGGCACGCCCCCTCATCCGTAGTTACGCTCTTGATCGTAGGCTCGTAGGTACGCTCAGAGTTTCTGGTCGTAACATCTGCAGAACATGCAAAACAGCGTTTTTACGACTCCGGCTAGAGTAAATACGCTAGCGGCCGTAGCTCTGGATCAGGCCCGTAGTTCTTTGGATGCTTTATTTGATTTAGGATAACTGGGGAACAGAGTGTTAGCTCTTATCTGTTATTTAGAGCATACATCAGGCAGAATTCCTAAAGTCAGGATTAAGTTTTATTGCTCTTGCAGTCCTTAGAAGCACTGATAAGCACTATTCAGAGGTTCTAATAATAAGAAGTTTCAGCATGATAAAAACCAAGTTACAGCATATGATAGAATGCACATTCCCATCAATGAGCTTGCAGAGCCTTTTTTATACAGTGAAAGATCATAAAACAACAGGAGGTTATTCATCCTTCTGTTCCTTGAAACCAATCAAAGCTGATTTATGTGCCTTACATGTGGATCAGCCAAGGGGGGTTTTACACCTATAGGTGTGTGCACATAAATTAAATGTTTATTAAGAACATATTCCGTGCTGCTGCGGTAGTTCTTAATTATGCCAGCACCACAGGGCCCCCAAAAAAGAATGGTAGATTATTGTTATAACTGTATTGAATTATGGTGGGTTATTGATAGACTGTAGAATACATAGGGATTTTAACAAATTACTAATACCCCTTTCATATCACCACTAAATACCTCGACAAAAACCTGGGTATTTGGTCCCATTTCTGGTGACCAGGGTCTAATGACCCCGGAAAAAAGATGGGTTTTCCCTTGGTCTCACACGGGAATTGTGTCAATGTGAAAGGTCCTGTGTTGTTTTTCAACACAGGCCTTTCACAAAGACACCTGATTGGAGGTATTATATCATCATATGCTGTCACGGCACTTGAGATATCACGGCTCTCCGAGAGGAGGAGGTGAGAGAGCTCCTGACCATAAGAGGAGAGGAGGAAATCAAGACTCAGTTATCTGGAACAGTAAAAGACGCACCTATTTATTTCAATATATCTAAAAAGCTGGAGGAAAGGGGCATAACAAAGACACAACAACAAGTGGTCAACAAACTGAAGGCCCTGAGAAAACAATTTTCTAAAGCCCATGACAGTAGCAAGAAAAGTGGTGCAGGTAGTATAAATTGGCCATTATATGATCTTTGTAACGAGTTGTTCAGCTGTTCAGCCAGCTGTAATCCGGTGGCCCTGTCTTCCTCACTCACTGTGGCAAGGGAGATGTCATCATCGCAAACCAGAAAGGCCTCCAGTGCATCCTCACCGCCCATGTTCCAGGATACACAAGATGAGGACAGTTTATTGGACGACTTTATTGTGACCGAAGCATCCTCCTCGGAACACCAATCCAATGCCCAGGATGAGCCAAGTCCATACCCAGCATTGCGCAGGAATAGTGTATCTTTGTTTTTTATTAACTTGTATCCTTGCGAGAGTTCTTTAAATATTTAGTTTTGCTTTAAAAGGTTCTATAATGTCTTTCCTCAGATCCACAAAGGACAGCATGTTAAATTAAGTAAAATGTCCAATATGAAATTGTCCCATTGTCCAACAATGCTAATGGGCTGGATCCAGACTTAAGTAAGTGCTTGAAATGAGTTACTCCTGGGCTAAACCATGTTGATTGCAGGGGAGTCATATTTCATCTGTTGCAAACAGTACTAGTGTTGAGAGGTGATGTTTCCTATCTCAAGTCTAAATAACAGTGTGATAGTAAAGCTGGTCAGTATCTGTGTGCAGTAAGCAATTCAAAGTATCTGTGTGCAGTAAGTAATTCAAAGATATATCCCTGCATGCAAATAATACAATTAACTTGACTCCCCCTGCAATCAACATGATTTAACCCAGGAGTAACTAATTTCAAGCACTAATTTAAATCTGGATCCAGCCCAATGTGCTGTTTTCACTTTTTTATAGGTGATCAGCCTCTTGCCGCAGTTGAAGATTCAGGTCCATCCCCAGCTTTGTGCCAGAATAGTAATTCTCTTTGTTTTTTAATAGCTGCTATCCTCTCGTAAATTTTAAAAAATATATATAATAGAAATAATTTAAATTATGTACTCAAAGATATATTAATAAAAAAAATAAAAATGTGGCTGGTGTAAATAGTCTATAAAAAATTCAGATTTTCTTAATATAGATACATCTTCAATGTGCTCCCATAAGTTTGCAACAATATATAACAATAAAATTCAATATTCTCCGGAGAACATAGGGCTGGATCCAGACTTAAGTAAGTGGTTGAAATTAGTTACTCCTGGGCTAAACCATGTTGATTTCAGGGGGAGTCCAGTTAATTGTATTCTTTGCATGCAGGGATATATCTTTGAATTGCTTACCGCACACAGATACTGACCAGCTTTACTATCACACTGTTATTTAGACTTGGGATTTGAAACATCACCTCTCAACTCTAATCAATGGCAAACCCATTCATGCACCAGGCAAACAGGCACACCTTAACAAAATAAACACACGGACACAGATGGCTGCATTTAAAAAGGGAACATGGTTTATTGACTATATAAATTGGGCCGAATTGAATTAGATGACTAGCGCTGTGTCATCCAGCAATTAATGGGTGGCCCAAATAGCAGAATGAGGGTTCAGCACTTACTTAACACTTAACTAAGATAACTAAACTTAACTAAACACAAACCTTGGCGCTCAGATCAAACGTGCACATCCCATAACCTGGAAGGTGGCATAACTACAGAACCCATCCGTTGAGGAATGATAAGTTCGCAACTCTCCTGGGTTGGTACTCAATAGACTGTTGTCCACTTAACTTAAAATTCCCTCAATTGCGCCAATAACCTTTGCTGAACCCCCACTGCTACCGCCAAACCATGCACCGTCTGTATGGGGAAAGAAAAACATGTTAATCAATCACTAAAACTTTACGGGAGGGAGGGAGGGAGAAATCCTAACCAGCAGAAGGAAGGCACCTCCCCTACAGACCCCTTATAACAACTACCTAACCACCCCCCTTTATCCCTGACCACCCAATCCCAAATGATAACAAACTACCTCACTAAGGATTGACATTTAATTGTAAAAGCGCTACTTGGACATTTATACATGTTCGCAACTTTTGTAAGTACCCTGTACAAATATTTTATCTCAAGCACTGCTGTAATAAACATACTGCACTATATGGCTGTTTGTTCTGCATCTTTCTAATCCCCACGTACTGCGGCACAACTTCCAAAAAGACCCCCTTGTACTGAGGAACAAGGAGAGCCTGACCGGACGGAGGCGGCAGGAAGGGGAGACGAACGGCAAGCCAGCAGCTGACGTTGCTAAGCGACAGAACACACAGCCAGCGGGAAGCGAGACAGAGTGCGCCACACACCGCGAGCCGAGCGGGGACACAAGGAGTCCTCCGTACAACGAACTGTGAGCCAAAACATTCATTCATCTGTACTAAATTGAACATTCAGACTGTCTTTGGGACCTTTAGACCTGTTTCTCTGAACAGTCAACGCAAACAACGGACAATCTAGTAACATACGGGCACCGATCATTGCAGTGCCGATATTGTGTTTGTATCTGTATATGTAATTGGTCTAGCACGTGGTTAGATACATAAGAAAAGGGAAAAACACAATATTAAAACGCAATTTGGACCACATAGTTGCACTTTACAATTTAAAGTGTATGCATTATCAACATAACATAACCAAGGGGAGAGTTATAGATAACAGTGAGCGCCAGAGTGAAAAGTTTTAGTTTTTTTCTCATGAGGATTAAACACCATAGTACCTCACTAAGGGCCTGATCCAGACATACGCTCGCAAGCGATTGTACGCTGGTCGTAAGCGTAAAATCGGCATAAAAAACGCACTGCGCATGTGCAGAGTGACAACTTCCGGTCGTACCAAAGAGCTTTTCGTAGCGGCGATTCAGGCGTCCGTATTCTTTGCGTAAGTTAGTATGGACGCTGGAGTTAGGGAATGTATGTGGGGGGAGCCATTTAAATTGAACAGCATGGGCGTGCTTAGGCCGCTACGATCAGCGCGTCGCTACGAAAATTCGTATTTGCCGCCGGGAAAAGTTAGGGTGGGGTTCAGCCGGCGTACGGAGGTAAAAGTAAGGTGAATGTCATGGGAGTGAAAGTTTTTACGCTGAAGCGGTAATACGCTCTAAGATGTAGTCCCGGGGTGTCTGGGCTCCAGCTCACGATCCTTCTCCGTCCTGGTCTCGATTCCCGTGGTCTGCTGTCTCAGTCCTGCTCCTTCTTCTGAAGCTTCACTTTGAGAAAGGGCGGGTCGCGCCCGAAACGCGTTATCCCCTTGCAATTGATTAGGACTTTGATCCATTAATTTACCAGAGCCTGTCACACATTTCAGTGACAGTGCGGTTCATTGCATTGTGGTTATTTTATGTTCATTTACATTGTGTTGTGTTTCATTAAATGTATGTTTATTAATTCAATCTTTTTTATCCCTCTTCTTGTTTCTTTTATGGGTGGCACCATCGGAGCAATTTAGGAAGGGTAGCATACATTGCTAATTAATGGTTTTATGTGTTTTATGCACCTTCATCAACACTTATCAGAGGACAGTATAGCGCTTATCCCACTTTAAATTTTCTTTTTACTAATGTTAGAGATAGGCTATGGTTAGGGTTAGGTTACGGTTAGGTTTGGCTACTGTTCGAGTCATCTTTCCTTTTAGACCAGGGCGGAGAAGGATCGTGAGCTGGAGCCCAGACACCCCGGGACTACATCTTAGAGGCATCGCTCTACGACCAGCCCCCGTTTTTGGTCAGCTACCCGGGTACTGCAATCGTTTCTTTTATCCCCTTGCAATTGATTAGGACTTTGATCCATTAATTTACCAGAGCCTGTCACACATTTCAGTGACAGTGCGGTTCATTGCATTGTGGTTATTTTATGTTCATTTACATTGTGTTGTGTTTCATTAAATGTATGTTTATTAATTCAATCTTTTTTATCCCTCTTCTTGTTTCTTTTATGGGTGGCACCATCGGAGCAATTTAGGAAGGGTGACATACATTGCTAATTAATGGTTTTATGTGTTTTATGCACCTTCATCAACACTTATCAGAGGACAGTATAGCGCTTATCCCACTTTAAATTTTCTTTTTACTTGAGTAAGTAAATATGCCACCAGAGTGAGCAATCGGTGTGGATATCAATTTATTCAGCTCTATGCAACCCATTACTATTCCCTTGCGTAAGTCACCTATAAAATAACATCCGTGGCTGATGTTACTATACGGATTTCCTAGCGTCCTCTGTTCTGCATGGGGATGGAACTTCAATTCTACATGCAGTTCAGACAGGTGGGGGTAAGCAGTTCCGCACGGAGACGTGAATTTAGGCCCATTGATATTGTTGCTGCGTAGTTGTTACTGAACCAACACTTCCCTGTTGGTATATGGCTGTTATATTGATGGATGAGAAAATTCTAGGTAAGTTACTGTGACAGCAGAGAAGTTTGACAGGAGATTTCAGTTTTAAGCACTCTTTGTTGGCTATAGGTTTTGGGGCGTAAAGGTGACATGTAGTGAAAATGTGCGGTTTAAGATGAAAATAGAGAAAAGTGATTTAACACACAAAAGATGAATGGTCTTTCAACTTCCCAGGGTGCTCATTTCTTCATAAAGTCATTCATTGACACCATGGATAAAGGATTTACACGAGCCTCAGAGGCTGAGCATGTGTGAGACTTCAGGATATATAAACTGCTTCCCTCCCGTCTGGGATTTATCTAAGCACCTAATTATTGAAATCAGCCACCACCTTATAACATTGGGCCTGATCCAGAGCTACGACGGTGCCGTCCGACGGGCGAATGCGTACGTTCGCCCGTGCGTATAAACATACACGCCCCTGACACTCCCATTGTAAAGTACCTGCTTACGGCGGCTATACCCTACACTAGGTACTACCGTCGGCCGTACGAATTTTCGCACATAATACGCAAAGCGTACGGGCTTAGCATGCCCATACTGTACAATTTAAATGGCTATCCCCGCCTCCGTGTAGTAAAACGAGCGCCCAGGCGACTGTCGTACTGAACGCACGCCCCTCGAGCGAACATTTCGCTCAAAATACGACCGCTATACGCTCATGTCGTCCAGCCGACCGGAAGCTGTCATACTGAGCATGCGCAGTGCGAATTTTCGTACGAAAATACGCAAAAAACGGTCGTACGCTCGCTCGAAATCGGCCAATTTCGTAGCTCTGGATCAGGCCCATTGTCACAGGGACTGGAGAAACCAAATGAGGCTGCAAACCCTTTCCATTTTCTGTGACTTAACGCAGTGCAATCCTTTCATTCATTTTCTATTTCTCTTACTAGAAATGCCTACCGTACATCAAGTATAAAAGTAGAAGTTGGACTAACTTGATGATATTGGCCTGGATTTGCACCCCCGAATGTATTGCACATATGTCCGTAATTTACCGATAATAGCTACTATGCATGCGTAGCAACTATTTTACATAATCTACGCATCGTTTTGTTACATAGATTGCGTATATGCGGTCTTAAAGTGGCAACAGTGCCACTGACACAAGCTCTGGTCCATTGTGTAATGTGCTCTACTAATGCATTGTATACTGCTATTGCTATTACATCTGTTCCGTCAATATAAAACTACTATTTTAATGTGTGAAAGTGCCATCATATTAATTAGCTCTTTACATCTTCATCTTCAATTTCTGCCGCATTACAGTCTAATTCCCTAACATACACACACACACACACTCACACACACTCACAGACTAGGGGTAATTTTTACCCATGCGGCATGACAGTGGGGGTGGGTCGGGAGCAGAGCTTTGATGGGGCGGAGCTTATTTGTCCCATTTTCAGGCTCCAAAATATTGGCAGCTATGCTTATATACCCCCAAATGTATCACATGCATTGGAAACCCCCCTTTCAAAATCCTGTGTTTGTCACTGAGCCACTATAAATGGTCCACTCCACAACAGCCATATATTAAAAACTAATACTATGAAATAATGACACTGACAACTTTAGCTGGATTTAAAAAAGGGGACATAAGTTTATTATTATAAATTAATTGGTGGAAATTGTGAATGACTATATAATTTAGGGCTGAGCACAGTGGCAAATAGAAGGTGTGTGTCACAACAGTAACTTAAGATGATAACTATGGTTATCAACAACAATGGCGCCCGCACCTCCCCCCAATACCCCGGCTCCACCTCTTCATGTGCACACCTCATAATCACTGAGGAGGCAAACGAGGCCCAGTCGCGGGACAGGAAGCCTAATATTAACCCGAAGGGTTGTTATGACTCTCCGGGTTTACCTGCTTAGAACCGGAGTGGTTAAAGAGAGAGTATTTGTGGTACCCCGGGATTATCCGGTGAGAACCGAGGTGACCACCAAAGAGACAGGCAGCGTGAATGAGTTGGTTTCCAGGAACCAGAGACTTTACTATCCAGTACCCCTGATGGTGTTATTACTTCACCAGTACCCCTGATGGTGGGGATGGAATTGGCAGCGGCCTGATAGCTTGGACAGTCCCCGGTGAACCAGACTCGTGAAAAGGGGAGAAACACCAGGAGTGTACACCGGACAGGGGGGACGGGAGTAGTTGATAGATAGTAGTAGTCCAGAAGCGACCGGACTGTAACGGACAACACAGAACACGTAACGCAGCACATGGGAGAGAAGAGCGTTCACGAGACGGTACATGACGTACTAGGGCTATCACACACTCAAGCACACAGCTGTGCCTCCGAAGAGGTAACATAAACATTCACTCAAGGTACGGATAGGAACTACAGGGAAGGTAAGAACAAGGTAGGGAAGAGAACCTGGGCTGGAAACACAAGGGAGCAAGGGCAGGATACAAGGCAGGTAAGTAGGTCAGGCAACGGTCAGATCACTAGGCTGGAAGCACTAGGCACACTAAGTATAGCAGGTCACAGAACTGAGGAACAGACTCTATAACCGGCGCAGGGGTGATGTCAGAGGAAGACTAAATGCTGTCTGCTAGATGGTAATTGGCCAGCAACCCCAGCCCCCAACCCAGGAAGTGATAAGCAGCAAAGGCATAAGAATGGGAAGGCAGAGTGCGCGGCTGAACGGAAGAGCAGCACCACGTGCAGGTATCCAAGGACGCTGTATCTAGGGAGCCTTTCGGCAGGGGAATCCCCAGACGCGCTGGAGCTAAGGTAAGCAGACGGGGATGGGAGCCGGAGCGTGCAGCTTGCCGTTTAGATGGCAGCTGTAACAAGGGTCCACCTCTGATCCAGACATTTCTCCCCCAAATATTTTCTTAACTGCGCCAACAATAAACAAATATGGTGACACAACACCTCTACCGCCACAGTGAGGAAAGTTTACTAAACCTCGCCCGCCACCCAACAACCCCTCAAGACCCCCAGCAAGTCCTCAATAAAGCTCTGCATCCCAACATCAGACAAGTGAATACCATCCGCTTTATAGAGCATGGGATGGTCTACTACCACCCGTCCCCCCAACCGTTTTACTAAATTAGATAAAGCCCCATTATTCCTCTTTCTCGCTTTAGCTAAACATTAACATTTTTTTTTCTCCCCAAATTTCAATAAAATGTGAAAATAATTAAAAACATCATACACACCACACTCTGCAACATTTGCAGCCACAAGGAATAAACACCAGGGAAAAATTGGGGAGAAAAGGGTAACCTGGAGCTAACGTGAAACCAACGAGGGTGAATAACTTCTGAAACCCCCAAGGTCCCAAATCAGAGGACCCCATTAAGGAGGAAAAAAACAGAAGATAAAACCCCTCGTGCCCCCCGTAGGCAAGCGATCAGATCTAGCTCACTTTAGCTCCCTTTACCCTTCTAAATCTTACCTCAAAAACCTGCAAAAGCTAAATTTAAGAAACAAAACACATTAAAATTTCTTACCCCTAAGCTTATACACCCTAATATATCCGTTAAAAGCCTGGGATTTATACCCACCTAAAGCCATGATTTGCCCCGAAGAACAACTTGAAGCCAGACAATACAACTACATGGACAGGTATAGGTGCAAGATTAAATACTACCATTCTCCAGATTACTTTAGAAGCATAAGATATTGGTGATAATATCAGAAAAACATTCCATATAAACATACATACATTGATGTATATGGATAAGACATTTAATCACAGTCCAAATCAGTCCCGTTAAGAATCTCCAGAGCAAAGTTTTCAAACCAACTTCATATACAATGTCAGCCGGAATTTGTTACTCACAATCCCCAGTAAATCTTGGATTTTATTCAGGATATTGGGGCTGCTTTTTCTAATACTGTAAGCGCAATATATGGATTAGCTTTTGAAAGTGGGATTTACTTAGCTCCCGATTGCCAAATGATTTTTCTCCACGTGGTGTCTGTTTGTCCAGGATCCTATCCTTGCCCTCATTGCTCCAGTGTCTCCAATCTTCACCTCTTGAAATAGGATCCTATCCTTGCCCCCATTGTTCCAGTGTCTCAACAATATTTATTAAATGACTTTCAAGCTACATTATATTCCAAAAACCAGAAAAGCTGTGTAATTGGAGAAGCTGAAATAAAGGAACTATATAATGAAACAAACTAACTCACTGGCTGTAGAAAATTCAAAATCCAATAGCCTGTAATAAGGCACGCCAAGTATTTTGTAAAATAAAAATAAAAATATAAAAAAGATATACTTTTTTTTAGGGAGGAAGGAAGGAAGGAACCTTCCTGAATTGCATAGCCTGGATTTCTAAGCATTGGTTTTCAAAGCATATTGCAGTTGTAACTGGAGTTTGAACTGGATTTGGGCCCATTTAAAAGTAGTTGTGTGATTTGTTGGTAAAGCAAAATTTGCTGATTTTTTCATCAAAAAAAACTTTCTAGGATGTCTGCTCTGGTGCATTGCAGTGGGTGTGATGCTTTTGTTTTGCGTGAGACAATTTGGAAACTCAGGTGTTGTCCAATCTGTCAGAGGATGTCTTTTTTGCTTGATGAGATAGCTAGGATGCAAGGTCAGATAGGCAGGATGTCTGCAACTTTGATGCCACCATTGCCTCAGAGAGTTCCCAGGAAACGTACTGGGTGGACTATGGTGAGGAATGCATGCAGGAAGGTTCCAATTGAGCAAGGACACATTGCACAGCCTCTGCCCTTGCATAACTCCTATGCAGCACTTGGAGGCTATATATATTTGGGTGGACTGAGGAATGCATGCAGGAAGGTTCCAATTGAGCAAGGACACATTGCACAGCCTCTGCCCTTGCATAACTCCTATGCAGCACAGCACTTCCTGAAGAGAACTTCAACAGGTAATGTAGCGCATGAGGTGTTGAGGGAACCTGATGGTGAGAAAAAGGAATCCCTGAGAAGGACTGCACTTCTTGTGGGGGATTCTATTGTTAGGGGTATCCAGCTGGGAAGAGGACCTGAAAATAGGAATCAGATGAAGTGATTGCCTGGAGCGACAGTTCCACGTGATAAAAAGCGCGTTTTAAATATTGTAAAGGCTGTGAGCAAGGAAAGGGAAGTTGATGTCATTATCCATCTTGGGACAAATGACTTAGCCAATGCTGGAGTTGCGGCTGTCAGAGATAATTTAGAAAGTTGGGAACTGCTCTTAAACAGGTGGCAAATACTGTGACTTTTTCTGAAGTGCTGCCAGTACACAGATATGAAGAAGGTAGAATGTGGCACATTCATGATTTCAATCTGTGGCTTAGGAAGTGGTGTCATGAGGAAGGATTTGGGCTCATAGAACATAGCCATTCCACCTGGCAAAATAGGAACTTGTATAAAAAGGATGGCTTACACCTATCTTCTGTGGGGACAGATATTCTAAGTGAGCAGTTTTAATGCTTTATGCATCCTACTTATCATCATACAATACACATTGCACCCTAGTTATCACCATATAATAC
>WWET01004898.1:46179-67095 GCA_011038615.1 Limnodynastes dumerilii
CGGGCGTTGCCGTAGCGACGCCGGGCAACATCTGCCCGTCGCATGCGCAGATCGGCTTTTCAGGCGATCTTACGCTTACACCCGCCGTCCTAGCGACACATGTATTACAATAATTTGGAAACCCCCCTTTAAAAATCCTGCGTTTGCCACTGCTGTATTCAGAGGTGTGTTTCTATAAAGGAATGCAATTATACGCACGGCCAGTGCAGGCCAACCCCCTCACACCCATGACACTCCCCTCTCTCAGCCATGCTGTCAGTGACTTCCGCCTCCTTAGACCACATGTAACTTTCCGTGAGCAGTTGCGTGCATATGTGTCCTCCGTATGTGCGACTCATGTTAATCGCACTGACATATCTTCATTTAAATGCCTTTCCCCGCCCATTTTTATTAAAATTTTCACATGCGTGTTTTTGCGTTGCATATTCGAACATATGTACCCATGTGCGATTCACAAGTCCGTCCGTGAGGCACTTACGCGCGTATATTCTACGTTAACTACGTCAAATAAGTTACTACTCGTGCGCAGTTGAAACATACCTAAAAATATACACGCAACTGGCCGTGAAAACGGTACGGCCCCAGGATACCTTTCTCTCAGACTGGAGATGTACAAGGTGGGGATGGTGCAATATTCTATTGATAGGGACTTGGCTAATCCACCAAAGTCTGAGATTGTTGTATCAGTACAAAGGATAATGAAGCTGAGCAGAGGAAGGTGATGAAAATTATCAGTGGATTTGTTTTGCTAGAAGAGGTGCAATGTTCTTAAACAGTTGTCAGCTGGATAAATGTTAAAGAAAACAAAGTTGACTGATTTAGAGCCTGGAAAGGATTAGAAGTTGTAGCACATATTTTGTATAAAACTCTATAATGTCAGACACATATATCTAGAACACAATTCATTTTTGTACATATTAGAAGTTGTGGGGCTGTGTGTAAGAACCTGTCTTAGATAAAGATTCTTCAGTTTTTAATTTTACAAGCCACTTGCATAAGCCAACCCTAACGTTGTAACTGGGCATGCCGGATGTTCTGTAGCGGATCTCTTTGTGGACGGAACATGCCTAAACGTAACTTTCGCATGCCTAAACCCCACAAGAGGGGCAGAAATAGGCTTGTAAATAAGGCATTGTGAGTGGCAAGATCTGTGTTTGGACAGAACGCCGTCCCGAGGGAGAAATTAAGGTAGGTTTATAGATGTGCATGTTGTACACAGTTCACACATGAGAGGGGTGAGGCATGGGACTTCCCTGTTGCACGTGGACTTTCAGACCTCTGTAGGTACGGAACTGATGGGAGTCCCCAGCACGATGGCTGTCCTTCAGAAGTGGAGACACTTCTGAAGGACACTAGCCCATTTATTTTCGGAAATACCGCCGGACCCGTGAGTAACCTCTCCGGGACTTTTAGTGTTGTTTTTAGTTATGGTTAGACTCTGGGGAAGAGAGGGTTAGGGTTAGGGGCATGGAAGGGGAGGGTTAGAGTTAGGATCAGGCTGCAGGGAAGGGAGGGTTAGGGTCAGGCTGTGAGGAAGGGAGGGTTAGGGTCAGGCTGTGAGGAAGGTAGGGTTAGGGTTAGGGTCAGGCTGTGGGGAAGGGAGGCTAGGGTAATAGAAAGGGAGGGTTAGGGTAAGGATTATGGAAAGGGTTAGGGTCAGATTCTTCACTTACCATTCGGAGAACCGTGTTCGGTGCTATGGGGATCGATTGCTTTGCCTCTATCAAAATAGGGCCGGAAGACTGCTTGAGTAGTACCATTATCTCTGCAATGCATAACAATTTAAAATGTACAGTACGCCTTTATTAACAATTCAGTATTCCACACGAAAATACTAGTAAGTTAGGGTCCTGCTGGTGGATCCCCAATCTGCACATAGGAGTGTCCAGAAGAAAGAAAATATTATAGCCATGGTGTTGCAGCCGGACAATATGGATCTAAGATCATAATGATGCATTCCTGTATACCAGTGCTCCTCAACCTTTTTTACCCCCTTGGCACACCCAAGCCCTTCCCAGAATTCAGTGGCACACCAAAAGCAAAAATATACAAAAAAAAAGAAGGAATTACTAAGTACATGCACAGAAATTATATTTGTAATTTTTTTATTTGTTAAATTTAACATCACAGCTAATATTTTTTTTTCTTATAACTAATTTAACTATGTTAGCCAGTAGCCCCCATCTTGTGTCTGCATCCTCACCAGTAGCCCACATTCAAGTGTCTTCAGCCTCCCCAGTAGCCCCCATCTTGTGTCTGCATCCTCACCAGTAGCCCACATTCATGTGTCTTCAGCCTCCCCAGTAGCCCCCAATTATGTGTCTCTAGGCTCCCCAGTAGTCCCCATTCATGTGTCTCCAGCCTCCCCAGTATCACCAATCATGTGTCTCCAGCTCTCCAGTATTCCCCATCCATGTGTCTGCAGCTTCCCCAGTATCCCCTTATTTCCTTAAGGCAAGGTCTTCCAGTGCTTTTTCTCCTTTTGGAGGCATTGCACCGCGGCACACTTAGCAACATCCTGTGGCACACTAGTGTGCCACGACACACTGGTTGAGGAGCACTGCTGTATACAATAACCTACTGAAATAAACATTAACATTAAGAGATAATCAATTTAATAGCACTTCCGCTCCTCACTATTGTTTCACTTAATTTTGCATACGATTGTTTCAATCAACTTCATCATAAGTTTCATTTTCAAGGCTAAATCATCCAAGCAGCTGCCAATTATACTTTAAATTCCAGGGACATGGTGGAAATTACATACCATAATTAGAAACATGCATTCAAAGGGTTGTAATTTAATCACAGCCTCTTCCAACTGACTTCAGCATTGATTGTTCTAAAAAAAAGGTTTGTTCTGCAAATCTTTGCTGTACCTGTTCATGCTTTAAATTATTATATTGGACTCATTCCAGAAAAATAATGTCTAATGACTTTTCTTATTTATGAGTGCTCATGTGACAATCCCATCATTCCTCTAGAATGCATGTGCAACACGGACATCTAATTTACAAAAACATATCTTTTCACAATGACTGTCATATCAGACACAGGGGGTGTCCAAATGCTTGTAATACATGTGGCGTATATTATATCTTGGAGAAGCATTAAAATCAATAACCTGAAAATACTTCATTTCACCCGGGTACAGCAGCCTCATATGTTTACATCAAAATGTAACAACCTGTGACAAAGTTCTTCTTTAAAGGGCCGCCAAGAGGAATTTTTGGTCTCCAATACTGCAAGTTCTTGGGCCCCCATAGTCAACTATCACAGAGAATTGCACAACTTCAAAGGGTGTATTTGCAAACCATTAGGGACAGAGCTGTTCCTGCTTGAGGGCGTGCATGCTAGATCACCCCCTACATTCTCCCAACCTCTCTCACACACAGTGCACCCCATAATACATTCTCCATATCTCTGCTACTCACACACACACAGTGCACATAATAATTCTTTCTCCATACCTCTACTTCACACACACACTTATACACACACACACACACACAAAATGCACCCAATAATTCTTCCTCCATACATCTACTTCACACACACACAGACACACACACAGTGCACCCTACAATTTATTATTCATACTTCTACTTAAAACACACATATACACACACACACACACACAGTGCACCCCATAATTCATTCTCTATACCTCTACATCTCACACACACACACTACACCCAGTAATTCATCCTTCATACCTCTATTTTACAAACACACACACACACACACACACACACACACACACTGCACCCCTTAACACATTCTCCCTACCTCCCTCTCTCTTTCATACACACACACACACACACACACACACACAGTTTCTTTGCACTGGGCATGCACAGTACATAAATTCAGCCTATTTCCATACGGCATGTACAGAGACAGCCTGACTTGATCATGTCTGGACACAGACCAGAAATCTTATGGTCGTAAATTGAGCACTGTTAGAATTTCAGTTCTTCCTGTCCAAGCATTATATGCAGTTCCTGTTCATGTATGAAATAATACAGCTGACAATACAGACAGAATAATAGAGATCCACAGTGTGTGCTCTTCAGCTCCATTTGGGCTATCAGCAGGGGGTGACCTGACAGGAGGATGCTGTGAAAAAACAGTGGGGGAGCCTGGTTTACTTCTTTACATTGTCATCAGTGTTGTCTGCCTGGGACTCTCCCACTCAGCTCCTACATTGTTGTATCAGGCACTCAGCTCACACTCATCTGCAATCTAAAAACTAAATCTGGGGACACAGTTATGCAGTCATACATGATAGGTGAGGGCTCTAACAGCTTCACTGCCGACTACAAGACCCAATGAGCATGACGATTCACATGTGTAGAGACTATATACCAATTATGACCAATCATGGCTCCATACACACCATACAGATATCTCTCTACCAAACCATCAGATGCATCTTGTTTTATCACAACAAATCATGTTTGTGGGAAGGTACACACACTTGCAATATAGAACCAAATGGCTGTGATTTGTATGATTGGTCCGAGAATTGGATAGGTGTGTATTTATCTTCAGGCTGCTTAGCCAACCAATTCACAAAAAAGACAGTGTGTTGCACAAGTATCTGTCTGTGTGATTAAATAATTAAGTAATTAGCATACAATCTTATGGTCCTAATGAAAGCTATACAAGCAAGGTTTGTCAAGAGAGACAACAAGAAAAGCCGGACTATTTATGACGCAAAGCCACAAACTCCCATCTTAAGTATATACAATAGAATATCAATAAAAAAAAATCATTTTTATTATCATCAATTTAAGAGAATTTCAAATTCATAAAAGTACAAATAGAGAGACCTTCCCAGCGAAAATATAAGGCAATAACAAGTCTCCCAATATTATAACCATAGACACATCATCTAGTACAAAATGAATATATCATCAAACAAAAGGTAAGTCTTATTCTGTACAACAAATATAATATGTAGAACTCAGTACATCTATAGGGTATTGCATCTGAGAAAAATGTACAAAGAAACATAACAAGACAATATCAAAAGGTACTAGTGCAAAAAACGGGGAATAAACAGCTTAGCCAACCAAATGGAGGTGGAAAGAGCGCTGGTATATTAATAATAGAAATTTATATTCCAAAGATATGACGTAAGACTGAAAATATTTAAAAAGTGTATAACACGGTGGCTCACTGAGTACCAAGGGCTGGGACTGATATGAAAGTTGAATACTGTCTGTAAAGTGTTACGTAAGCTAATAGCGCTTTATAAAAACCTGTTAATAAATAAATAATAAAATGCAATTGCAAATAATATCGAATAAAATAAACACCTTAAATTCAGCAGTTATAAAATATAAATAAAATTCCATCAACTTCCACTCCTCTGATGTAACAATAAGGAGTAATATGATACTTGTACACCCAACAATAGTAGATTAAGCAAAAGAGTTTGTGTAGTGGTTACTGTAAACCTAAAAAATAAAATAAAGTAGAATACTGTAGGTGGTTGACATGGCTAACCGGATAAATAATACAGGTGACACTCAGGGACACATTTGCTTCATCATACATTAATCGAAAAAAGCAATGATTAAGTCCACACGGCACAACATATTACTGTGCATTGTAAGGCATGACCTACAGTAGGATGAATACGTTGGATTTTGTGCTTATTATACTTAAGATTTATCGGTAAGCAGGATGTCAAATGGTATTTGAGTTTAATGTGCAAATTGCTGCCAAGAGGTTGAAACTGTATAAGGTTGGTAATGCAGCAATATATATCCAAAAATTGGGACTGTGATAGATAAATAATACAACAGTATATGCAATCCACCGTGTAAGCGGTTAAATCCACGTATTTGCAATGACAGGTGGTAAAATAGTACATGGAGGAATTAATACAAGTAATACAAGTTTATGTAAAATGAGATTTTTGCTCCTGTTACCGTGGTAGTGGGTGGGAAATATTATGAAGTGATTAAGTGGCTATGGGTAGTGCGTACACATGCCCCTGTTGATCGACTTGAGAGGCGCTACTGTAGCTTGAAAGGCAGAACGGTGATAAGTATGAGTTATCCAGTGGCAGATGAGACTTCAGTTTGCAGTATTTCACTTAAAACTGGCAAGTGGCCCGGGTATAATTGAAAAAGTTTAAATGGAGCGATGAAGAAGGGATTTAAAGTGAAACGCGTCAGAGGGTTGTCAAACAAAATGGGTGGTATCAAAGTGTCATAGTGGCATTGCTCAGAGGCAAGATAAATGTTAGTGCCCTTCCCCCATGCCAGTTCTTCAACTCCATTAAACAAATTTAAACCTGACTTGTGGAAATGCAAACAACAAAAATGTAAGAACTGTACCTAGCATGCAAAATGATGCATAGTTAAAAGTCCAAAGACGATCCCAATAAATTATGATTAATTATCAGGTAAAAAAAAGACCAAAACACCTTACTAATTCCATTTAAACAAAGGGATTTGAACACAGTAATTATATGACCACTTTTTTCACATGAGGTTGACATCAAGACAGTCAGTCAGTGAGGAGGGAGTGGAGAGCAAGTTTGTACCTCACTCTATGCTCCTGCCAATGTGTATTGCATCATGTGACTTAAAGATAGCCAAGAAATGTAACAAAGCAATAAAAAAAGGCCAGTTAGATGCTTGGTTGCATAGGAAGACGAAATAGTAGCAGAAAGAGAGAAGTAGTAATGCCCATTTATAGACATTGCGAATCTCCGTTGCATAGGCTGTCCCTATTACGACCGTCGGCCGTACGAAAATTCGCAGAGAATACGCTGAGAAAATACGCTTAGCACGCCCATACTGTACAATTTAAATGGCTATCCCCGCCTCCCTGTAGTAAAACGGGCGCCCAGCCGACCATCGTAAAAAAAATACGCCCAGCGAGCGAAAAATACGCTAACGATACGCCCGCTATTCGCTCATGACGCTCGGGCGACCGGAAGCTGTCATACTGGGCATGCGCATTGCGAATTTTTTGACGAAAATTCGCATACGCTCGTCGTACGCTCGCTTGCGAGCGTTGCTCTGGATCAGGCCCATTGGCACAATAACTATTGCAATGGATCTTTGAATTGGACTTATTATCTGAAGCATTTGTTTTTCCAATTTGGATGTGATTTGAGAATATTCTTTATTACTGTCCAGGTTAACTACAGAATCTGCTGCTCTATATGTAACATTTTCTAACTAGCAGCTGGATACTTTTCACTTCAGAATTGGAACAATTCAACATTTGAACTATACGCGGTCCGGTGCTTCTTGCCCAACTGTTGGCAACTTGTTGTAATTAAATGATTTACTGTTTGTTTCTCATATTAGGAAAGAACTTTAATACTGTAACTCATGGTCAGCATTTTTAATAGCCAATTTCAGTGATATTAAAGGGGTAGATCCAGACTTTGGTACGACAGCGAATTTACGTATGCTGCATGCGTAAATTTGGCTTCTTGTATATACTGCGCATGCGCACTGCAGATGTTACGGTGGAGGGAGGCATTTAAATTGTACAGTATGGGCGGGGTTAGGCAGTTACGTATGACAAGGCGATATGTACGACCGCACATACGCAAGGAAAAGTTAAGGTAGGGTTTGGAACTCGTAAATCGGCTAAACTACGTGCGTTCGAGGGGAGTGCCCGGGGGAGTGCATTATACTTACGATAGTGTAACTACGCTACGCGGTCATACTTAAAGGGAACTTAAGTCTGGATCTGACCCAATGGGCCTGATCCAGACCAACGTTTTGATTACGTTTCAAGGCGTAGCGTATGTACTATGCGCTCCCCTTGGCCGTATGTACTTTTGCCGTTTTACGCCTGCCAATCCCTACCTTAACTTTTCAAAACTTAACTACTGACATACGTAAAGGCTTCACGCCCATACTGTACGATTATAATGCCTCAACCCGCCTCCGAAACATAATTATGGGTGTCGTATGGCTGTCACGCCCCTTTGTTCATAGTTACGCTGTTGATTCAGAGTTACGTAGTATAACATCTGCCGCGCGCATGCCCAGTACATACAAAACAGCGTTTTTACGTCACCGGCTAGCGTACGTAGCTCAGGATCTACCCCTATGTTTTTAACTTTATAATCATTGGGTTGTTATATTTCAATAAATTGATGATCTCTATGGCGTGCAAGCAACGTGTCTTATATTTATATTTATTTTGATTTTTGATTTATCTAGGACTGTGGTAGCTTGTCTCAGCTCTAGCTAGTATTTTTCATTGGATCTTTATTATAAATGGAATATCAGCACAGAATGACACAATAATAACAAGTGATGTCCAATTCATAAAGCATAAGAACGTCTCATGTGGAGAGGTTTAGAGGAAAGGAGAGGAAATAAATGGGATGTTTAGGAAATTTGGAACGGGTCCAGACCCAGCACGCTTTCTGTACTCGCAGGGGTCTGTCTGTCCACACCAGAGATGGGAGTGTCACTTACGCTGTCATAAGGCAGCCTTTAGTCACACTTGCGCATCAGTCGTCTGTCTGACCGCTGTTACCACCCACACTGTAAATTTGACATTCTTCCTCCCGCCCACCTTGGCGGGCAGAGGGAAAGTACAGCCCCTTACAATGTAAAATCTATTGTAAGGAACTAAGTTCCATGAGATAGAAGTTACGTGCGGAGAATGCACTTAACATCTGAAGGACGTATGCTCACTGCAGTCAAAGCAGGCCACTTACGCACTTTTCCACGGATGCACCTGTGGATCTGGGACCATATTCATAGATGCGTGTGTCTAAAGTACGCAAATATACGTGCGCACGTAGCAAGGCCACTCCCATGACACTCCCTAGCATGGACGGGTTTTCGGTGACTTATGCTTCCATAGGGCACCCTTAACTGTACTTGTGTACTTACGTGCGTATGTTACTGATGTGCGTGCGTGCATGACTAACCACGCCCTCAAAAGCTCATTTAAATGCCTCCCCTTGCCCCAACTTCACGTAACTTTACACGTACGGAAGACAACCACGCCTCTCCGTATGTATGTCCATAAGTGCGATTCAAAAGTTCGTGCTTAATGGACTTCCGTGCCTAAATCCTACGTAACTTGCGTGGAAAATGTTACTACGCATGCGCAGTTACTCCGCTCCTAAATATACGCACGGGAAACCACGCAAAATCGTATCTGTGAATACGGTCCCTGGTCCTTTATTAATACAATAGACATAGTTAAAACACACACAAAGCCAAACACACACTTACACACACACTTACTCACACAAAGCCAAACACACGCTTACACACACAAAGCCAAACACACACACTTACACACACAAAGCCAAACACACACTTACACGCACAAAGCCAAACACACACACTTACACACACTTACACGCACAAAGCAAATGTGTTTAAAATTTCTCATGTCCAAACAGAATCAGTTCTTATTATCTAAAGCAGGCCTGGCCAACCTGTGGCTATCCAGGTGTTGTGAAACTACAAGTCCCAGCATGCTTTTATTGCAAAAGCATAGCTGATGCCTGACATGCTGGGAATTGTAGTTTCACAACACCTGGAGTTTCACAACACCTGCAGCCATGGGTTGGCCAGGCCACATCTAAAGCTTTAATGAGTAGGTTGTGAATTTTACTTGTGGCGATGTGCTGGCGATATTTAATAAGGAAATGTAATTTTCAGTTTTAAGCTGTTGACATCCTATTGTTTTCAATGCTAGCCTATGTAAAATGAATGATGACAGTAGTCAGTGCTACAGGAGTCATCAGTATGTGGTTAAGAGATCTGAATTAAATGAAAACTGTGTGAGGTCAATTTTTTTATAACTGGCATTAGCACTTCTAAGGCTTTTTTGTTTACTATATAATCACTTTGTTTACTGGTTAAGAGTTGTTAAAACAGGGTTGCCGACTCTCCCAGAATTTCTTGGAGACTCCCGAAATTCGGGCAGTTCTCCCGATATCCCGGGAGAGTCTGCAAATCTCCCGCAAGTGACTTGGCTTCCATGAAACTATGACCAAAAGTCCCGTCCCCATGCCTAGCAACACTAGTATGCTAGTGTTGCTAGGGACAGGGAGGGACTTGATGACGCAATTTGATGCGCCATCATTCCCCGTCCCGATCCCTATTACAGCTAAAACCGGGTAAGTATTAGTCTGGGGGCGGGGCTTACTGATGCGATAGATCACGTCATTAAGCCCCACCCCCTGTATGCATCTGTAGCTTCCCTCCGGGAAGCTGTTAAAAGTCGACAACCCTTTGTTAAAAATTTCTGTCTGGTAAATGCTGCTTATTTCCCAGAAATAATAAAGTAAAACAAAAGTTTACATTTCTTTTGATACAAAAATTTCGGTTACCTTAAATGTGTTTAGCATTGGTAATAGGACATCTCAATGAACATATGGACAGTGTAATGTGTATGCCAGCAAACCTGTCTTCCACTTTTCAAAAAAGTTATGATTCTCTGCAAGCTGTTATCTATTAAAATGTTGAACCGAATGAAGCAATTGTGTTCTGTTGTGTGACAAGATGTCTGCAGATCCTGCCTTGCCAAATCTTTTATTAAAAGCAAACCTCAAAATATGATCAACCTAAGAAAGAGCTTGCATTGGAAAGGTCTTAAAGGTCCATGCTGAATTCTTCTCTGGAAACTTACAATGTGGCTCTGGATCAGAATATTTTTTGTCCTACCATAATACAAAAGCTCATAACTTGTCTCTTTTTGTATTTTGTTTTAACATTGTACATTAAATTTTTTTAAATGTGTGCTCTGTTGACCGGTGACGTGTGGTTTACTACACAACTGGCTAAACTAAGGCCACTTGTGGAACATAGAAACACAGAAAGTGACGGCAGATAAGAGGCACATGGCCCATGCAGTCTGCCCAGTTGTTTATTTAAAACTATACTGACCCTAGTCCCTATTTACTTTTAATTTAGTTTACGATTTAGGATATCCTTATATTTATCCCAAGCATGTTTAAACTGTTTTACTGTGTTGCCTCAACCACCTCAGATGGGAGGCTATTCCACTTATCTATCACCCTTTCAGTGAAGTAATTTCTGTGGCGGCACTTATTGTCCTTGACAGCTGATTGGCTAAGCAGTACAAGCAAGCAAGCCGCTACAGGGAATTAGCAGACCCTCCAACATGACCCATTCCAATAGGTACACAATGCTCTACTTCTGAGCTTTCAACATTTTAATGCATCCAGTGAGAGTAACAGTTGGAAGCTCAGGGGTGGAGTATTTTGTAACTCAATGGGTCATCTTGGAGGGTCTGGATTAGCTGATCCTTGACTCCTGAACATTTCAAAGGTGGGGTCACCAGAGCAACTCCATTCCTTCCAGTATGTCTTTCGAAGGAAGACAAGAAGAATAAAAATGCATTGTCTTTTGTTTTCGAAATAAACAACTTTCAGAGTTCAGACGTTGCTTCTGGTCTGAGTATAAAGCTAGACATTCTTCATTCACTGCGCGATAGATGCCTGACAGCTTCCTGCTGTATAGGTCACAAAGTCTCTGTGTACTGACCCAGACTTCCGCACTAACGCTATTTATTTTCGCATGAGTCAGAATACTTATAGAAATCTATCAGAAATTTGCATTTTATAATCATAGATTCTCCTGAATAGAACTTGCTAGTTTAATTTAATTTTAATTTATTTTACTTTATGTTTGCTCCTAATGGGACATCAAGTTTTATTTGTGTACTACATTGTTATTATTGTTGTTATTATTATTATTATTAATAATAATAATAATATTATTGTTATTATTATTATTATTATTATTATTATTATTAATAATAATATTCTTCTTCTTCTTATTATTATTATTATTAACGTCTATTTATAAGGCGCCACACGGTATCCGCACTTGGAAGTGTCATTTCTGTCAAAACTGAATAGAAATGCATTCTGATATATCAAAATAAGATTATTTTGGGACTGGCTTAACATGATTACCCCAGGGTTGCCGACTCTCCCAGAATATCCAGGAGACTCCCGAAATTCGGGCAGGCAAATCTCCCCCTGCCTCTCATTACAGCAATTACTAGTGTTACTAGGGATTGGGAGGGACTTAATGACGTGATTTTCATCATTAAGCCCACCCCCAGGAACACTGTGAATTAAGGTAGTGATGAACAGGGGGTGGGACTTAATGGCACAATTTGCATAAATTTCGTAACTAAGTCTCGTCGCCATACCGGCATACCGAAATCTCCCAGAGAGAGATTACCTGAATAAGATTTGTTGAACCAGGTGTCTCTTAATATATAAGGGAGCCTGAGTAACACGCGAATCAGTACGCAGTGAGCGTACATTTAAACAAATAACAGGCAGGCTACGTGTGATCAAGAGGTGCTCGCAATGGATGCCACTGCAAGTATAGCACATAGGGTATAGACACAGAGCAGTCAAGCTCTACATATACATGAAAGTGCAGGGTAGTACACTGTAATGTACATGGGAAATGGTGGGTATAATATGGGTGAGCACAATGGAAATGCACTAAGACTACGTCCAAGAATGAATTTAGCCAACAAAATAAATATATATAAAGTAACAATATTATTATTATTATTAATATTATGAATTGCTAATGTAGTGACCTGAAAAAGGTGTTGAGGGTCAAACCTCTGGATTTAAACATGCCCAGTGGCTGATACATCTCATCTGCTGTATAATGTACACACTAACGTCTGCGATTGTTCCTGGATTGGGTCCAATTGTACATCACATACATGCAGCGGGTGCAGCACCAGTTGTGTTTGCCTGCAATTGAGTGCACTGTGTATGCAGAGTGCAAAATCATGGTGAGATACGCCTCACCATCAGGCGTACGTTCACCTCCTGAATCAGCCTCATAAACTGAATCATGTCCACAGGGTTTTGACATAGAGGCCTCACTGTTATCCTAAAAACAGACTTTATTATGTATTTCTCAGTTTAAGAAATAATAAATGGAATCCTATATAAGTCCTATACTATAGCCGTTTCTCTTAAGATTACAGCCCCTTAGGATTGGCTATGCTCTAAAAACAATGAATCGCTTTTCTTCTGTGTGGTTGGATCTGATGATCTGATTTGAAAGCAATCCTAATGACCAAGACTTTGTACACCAGGTTAGAGTTAGGGGAAAGCTTACGTTTTTAAAATAGAAATCTTCGTGACTCCTGCAACCACACCACCACTGCAATCGAAAATAGAGGCTACCGGTAAATTACGGCAATCGACATTCAACAGTTGTACGATGGTCTTTTGAATTAGAGACCAACGTATGTGTGTGTGTGTGTGTATATATGTGTGTGTGCATATGTGTGTGTATATATGTGTGTGTGCATGTGTGTGTGTGTGTGTATATATGTGTTGTGTGTGTGCATGTATGTATGTGTGTGTGTGTATGTATGTATGTATGTATGTATGTATGTGTGTGTGTGTGTGTGTGTGTATGTATGTGTTTGCATGTGTGTGTGTATGTGTGTGTGTGTGTGTGTGTATGTATGTATATATATGTGTGTGTTTATGTGTGTGTGTATGCGTGTGTGTGTAAGTATGTGTGTGTATGTATATATATGTGTGTGTGTGTATGTGTGTGTGTATGTGTGTGTATGTGTGCTATATAAAAACCTGGTAATAAATGAATGATATATAAATAAATAGCACAGTACCTGTAAAAACAGTTGATGGGAGACTCAAGCTGTTCCCATATATTGGCTGATGAACACACGCACACACACACACACACACACACACACACACACACACACACACACACACACACACACACCCAATTAACCTACCAGCATGTTTTTGGTGCTATTCATTCTAATCAGCTGTGTGTCTATAGCCATAGTCTAAGCTGTCTCTTATTACTTTACAAAATTTTATATTTAACTAATTTTTTTCCTCATGTTCCTAACTTAAAATTCTATTGTGCCACATGACCTTACATCAAAGAATATAATCCTTTACTTTAACTTGTCTAGATCCATGTAATTTCCAAATATCCACCATATGAAAGAACTTTGAGTTGTTGTGTTTCTCACTAAACTTCCACTTTGGCCAATTGATTTGAAGCACTTGAAGTAAATGCTTGAAATGAGTTACTCCTGGGCTAAAGCCATATATAGTCATATTTCATCTATTGCAAACAGTATTAGAGTTGAGAGATAATGGACCTGATTCAGAGGTGCGCTTCCGTCTATTTTTCAGACGGAAGCGCAGAGAAAATGGCCACTGCGCATGCCCAGATTGGGAGCGCCCACAGCATCCGACTGTGTCCGCATCCGATCGGGCTGCGCCTGTGGAGGAATATTTAAGCGACAAAAGAGTCGCTTTCTCATTTAAATATAGTTTCCACCGCAGTCCGCTGGCTGTTTAATTAGCCATACACAAAGTGTAGACACAGCTCAGCGGAGCTGAAAAAAAGGAAGTTAATTAAAGAAAAAAAATTTTTTTGTTAAAAACGGACATCCCGGCTCTAATGACAGGTCTACTGTCATTGGGGGGTATATATACCCTTTGGGCACTGTAAGAATTATCAAGAGAACGAGAATTCAGTGTCAGAGTTCTCGTCTTGCGACCATGCAGACCTCTGAATCAGGTCTGATGTTTCCTATCCCAAGTCTAAATAACAGTGTGATAGTAAAGCTGGTCAGTATCTGTGTGCAGTAAGCAATTCAAAGATATATCACTGCATGCAAAGAATACAATTACCAGGGGCGGATTGGGAAATGAAAGTGGCCCTGGAAAAAAAATCTTAAAGTGGCCTCCAGGGCGGGACCAAATCAACCGGCGGCCCTATACTGGCTACCGCGGCCACTGCAGAGCCCTTACTTAATTTGTGTGTAAGCTTGCTGGACCCCCAACCCACCACCCGAGTAAAAAAAAAAAAAAGTAAAAAAATATATAATGGCCGGTCTCTGACCGGCCTCCAAAGCGCTTCGGCCTACCGGGAAATTTCCCGGTAAGGCCTATGACCAATCTGCCGCTGACAATTACCTTGACTCCCCCTGCAATCAACATGGTTTAGCCCAGGAGTAACTAATTTCAAGCACTTAAGTCTGGAGCCAGCCTTTCTTGCTTATAATGCATATATTCTCTCAATTGACTCTTTGCTTTTCTGTAAAATAATCGTACTTCATATTAGTTATATGAAATTATTCATAGTTACATTTGTTGCACTTTGTGTGTATGGGCATTCTCGTTACCTCTAAATATCTTTAATGAATAGATTGTCACAGCACCTTATCTATCATAGGGAGCACAGAGCATGTATAGCAACTATTTGTCAAACAAATGATTCTTCCACTCACAATAAGTGATACCTAAGACTGACCTTTCTGCAATACAGAATATGCAATAAACCATAAAAATGTATATATACTCTTAGCCATCTCTGTCATTTTTTGTTTTATTAACATGATACTACAGTTATAGTGTATTTGTATTGTGTAGTGTGGTGTATTTTATATAAATAAATCTGTACACTCATCTTCACTTCTATGTAACAGAATTTTTATTTTTTAGCTGACAGATACTGATTAGCAAGCAAATATTGTATTTCAACCCATTTATGATTGACATTTCTTACACGGCGCATTCAAAATTCTTCAAATGAAAGGGAGTAATTTATTCTTATATCTTATGGGTAAGGTCAAACTTACCCTGCACCCTTCCAAAATACTGTACTTGAGAGGCTCATCCTTTCTGAAATATTTCATCCTCTCCAGTCTGGCTTTTAGTCCGTATTCAGCGTGTTTAGCGATTTTTACTACTGTGCATGTGTAGTAATTTTTACGTATCATTTTCTTACATAGATTGTGTTAATGTGGTCTGCGTTCTGCGCATGCGCCGGGCAGCGTAGTTACGGACGAGGGGGGCGGCCAGCTCGGTAACTACGCTGTAGTTACGGAAGCTGGGCAGGGGGAGGGAGGGTAATTAGGATGGGAGGGCTGGGTGTTTTTTTAACAGATTTTTCAGTGATTTTGATGGCCTTTTCTACCTATGTTATTTAGGGGCTGATTCAGAGATGCGATTTCCACGGCACTTAGGTGCATATATTTAAGATCTTAGAAAATTCGCAAAACTGCGCATGCGTAGTAATAGTGCAACGCCATGTACGTAGTGGAAGTACCACCAGACAGTGGTTCAAGTACCATTAGTGGAGAAAACCTGTACTTGGCCATTCATGGTTTTCATTTATAGTCACCATGGGGTAGATCCAGAACTACGTACGTGCATGTATTTACACTAGCCGCTAGCGTAAAAGCGCCCATTAGTACTTGCGGCGCATGTACGCGGCAGATGTTTCGCCATGTAACTCAAAGCATAAGGGTCAGAGACGTATCATCATCGTAACTATGTACGAAGGGGCGTGACAGTCATACAACACCCGTAATTACGCTTTGGAGGCGGGGTGAAGCATTTAAATCGTAGAGTATGGGCGTGCTTAGGCGCATAAGTACATGCAGCCAATACGGCCGACGGGAGTTACGCTTGGAAAAGTTAAGGTAGGGCTTGGAAAGCGTAACACGGCTAAACTACGTACGACCGAGGGGAGTGCCTAGTAATTACGCTACGCTACGATTCGTAAATAAAACGTAGTTCTGGATACGAGCCCATGGGACTAATGTGGAGATTAACAACTCATCTCTAAATTAAAGTAAAAAAATAAAGCCAGGTAATAAGCAATAAATTACCTGTATGCAAAAAAAACAAATAAGAGGCATGAATTTGCACATTATTACACGCTGCCCCTTTTGTGTATTGTGAACAGCCTGGTGTCAGGGGGAAGACAAGGGGGACAGCTGTGACATGCCACAAGGTTCAGAGGGACTCCTGCAATTCACTATAGAGGGGGGATGGGGGCCCCCAAATACATGAGTGTTCCGGGCCCCAAGATTGCTGTTGCCAGGCCTGATTGTGAAAGTTGTCATCACTGTGTGTTACTACAAAGCATTTCAAAGGTACCCTTGTATAAGTTTTCCTTTAACAGCAATCTACGTTCCCAATTTCATGCTAGCCATCAACTGTTTATTTTGTATTTCTAGTCAATTTAAACCAGACTTAGTGGACAAGTTAATAAAATTTACTACCATTTATTTATGACATCTGTTTTCGAGCTGCTTGGTGCCTGTGAATGGAGGACATTGTAGGAAAAGAAATCACTGTGTTCCCCTGCGGATAACAAATCAGCAAAGACGCACAACAGCTTTTTATTGTGTTATGCTCCAGGCCACAGAAGGCATGTTTCATACTATTTCTAGTGTTACCTTTCAGAGGGCTCCCAGAGCAAGCAAGTGTAAACAAACCAAACACCCAGGAGGTCCTATAAATATATGTGGATGTTTATACATGTCCCTTGTCATTGTACAGCTTATAAGGTGTTATCTTTACATGTTGTCATTCTTGTAAATCAACTGTGAAGCATATCACATGATAATCAAATCAGTTTACATATTTAATTAGCAGCAGAAGTTAAACGCTTATCCAGCTTTAAATAAATATATAAATTATTATTGCGAGTCCCCGCTAAGAAAGGCTGCCTTACGAAGTAGGGACAGCCAAAAATAGCTTTTCGGCTGTCCCTATTTCAAATGGCAGCAGTGTTAGAATTTTTTTTTGAATGGGTGAGTATGCGATTCGCTTTCGGAAGCGCTGCGGTAGGGGGGGATTTAGGGTTAGGGAGTGGGTTGGAGGAATCTTACTTTGCTTTTGGAGCTCTGTGTTCGGTGCTCCGGGGATCGATTGCTATGCCTCATAAGGCATAAGCATAAGGCATAAGCAATCGATATCCCAGCCAGTTCAGAACTGGCTGGACGCGAACAGCCCTGCCAAAATAGGGCCGTTCGTTACCAGGACCCACACTCATAAATTATATATATATATATATATACACACACACACACACTAGAGATGAGTGGTTCAGATTATGTGAAATATCCAACAATCCAAATTTTGGGGTTCAAAGTCGAACCGAGGCAGGGCTTGGTTCTACCTGCCAAATTTGGATCTGTAATCGAGGCAAAACCCCATTTTTACTTAAATTTCCAGTCTTCCGAGCCTTGTCTTGTGCATTCTGCTTCCTGCTTCCTGACCGGAAGTATCTGGTGAGCCAATCAGGGCTTGCCAGGTCATAGCCCTGCCTACAGCAGTAAGTCCTGAAGATGATGGGCAGCATGACAAGCTAATCAGGGCTTGTTACATGATAGCTCCTAGAAAGCAAGGAAAATAGTGCACAGAGACAATGTTAAATATAAGGTTTAGCTGTAAATTGTCACAATGGCTCATCAATGAAGACCTGAATGTCTATATAATCCAACAGAATGAATGTTACAGTTGAGTGGGAAGGTGCTAATATGGCAAAAAACATTTATGCAACAAGATGGTGTTCAAAGGGAACCTCAGAATAAACGCCATATAATGGTGGCACACTTACAATTAAAACATAACTTTTAATTGATCAAGTCAAAAATTCTAAATTCATTAGATGCCAGAGAAAATATATAGGATAAACAATGTGATTGACTGTGTACAAAAAGTGACAATGAAAATCCAGGTAAACCGCAAAAAATATATAGACTTCCCTTTAAATAATCATATGCCATATATGCTCAATTAAGCATTATTATGTAATTACATTCAACAGAAAAAAAGGGGAAATCATGCTCTTGACCTCTATGTGTATCACAGGCTCAATATAAGATCAGACAAATTGCAGTAAGTGTACCCTGTCATCTCCCTAGTAGCTGGAAAACAATAAAGGAAAATAATAGAGCCACCTCCCGGAGGAGCACCTGCCTGTCCCTGGTAAATATATATGTATTGTAAAGATTGTACCGGCTTAGCAGCAGAAAAAGTGGTGGATTGGAGCTGGGTGATTAATAAGAAGGAGCCGTTGCTGTGCTGCCACTCCCGGTGAGCTACTAGAGATATGACAGGGTCCACTTACCGTGTTGCTGCAATTTGTCTAATGTTATATTGAACCTGTGATACATATAGAGGACATTTTCCACAAAGGTTGTGGTTAATATATAAATTCAAATGATTGTTATTAAATTATTATTTACAACATATCACACCATAGGCGCCTCCTGGTTTTCAACTTCTTTCTCTATATATATATATTACCTCATCAGGCTTTGAATGTGCCCCACCTTCCTCTCATATTAGGGGTCTGCATCAGTGGACAATCTATATTTTACTCTCTTTAAAATGTTTCTAATAGATTGACAGAAATGCCAGCTGGGCTGATGTAGTGCTGTTCCGGAAGCCTGTACTGCTGGAGGGAGATGGTCATCAGTAGGATCGACAGCGATTCTCTGCTGATTAGAAATGTGATGTTACAATGCTGCAAGGAGCTGAGAATCACTGCACCTCTGTAAAGAAAGTGGGTGCATTTACTGAGGCACTGTAGCCACAGGTGGCCCTAGGCATAGGCCACATAGGCGGCCGCCTAGGGCTCCGTGCATATAGGGGCCTCAGAGGTCAGACTTAGCCCCACAATGACTGCTGAATGTTGCTGGGGCACTCTGATCGCATAGGATGGGACAGATTTTCAACCTTGGTCACCACTGCACAGCACAGGAACAGACAGTAAACTAAGCCTAGCTTAGAATCCAGCTACAGTAGAGTCCATTTCTGCCAAGGAGCTGATGTCTCACGAGTTGAAAACATGACTCACAATCCTGTAGGCGGCATGTGGTTTTTTGTTTTGTATTTTTGCAAAGTCACAGCTTTCTTTTTCACTACGCAGAATTTTGGGATTTTTTTTATTATTTGCCCACAGAGCAGAAAGGAGGAGTCATTGTTACTGAACAGGGAAGATTTTGTGCAGTGAATGAGGTGTCAGAGATGTGTGCGTGAGGTGTGAGTAATGTGTCAGGGAAGTATGAGTGAGGTGTGAGTAAGATGTCAAAGTGAGGTAACATAGAGGTGTGAGTGAAGTGTAAGTAATGTGCCAGAGAGGTATGAGTGAGGTATGCGTGAGGTGTCAGAAATTTGTGCGTTAGATGACATAGAGATGTGAGTAGGTGTCTGAGAAGTATTAGTGAAGTGTGAGCAAGATTTCAGAGATTTGTGAGTGAGGTGACAGAGGCAATGGCGGGCTGGGCAGAGGGGCATGTGCCCCCTGGGCCGCACCGCCATTAGTGGTTCAGGGCCGCATGGTCTGTCACTGGCTAAGTCCCGGCTGCAGTGCTTTTACATAAGGGCTGGCTGGTTGCTAGGATACAAGCCAGCCCTCATGTAAACTTAGTCTGACTAAGTCCCGGCTGCAGCGGTTTACACATACCTTCCAACTGTCTCGATTTCCGTGCACTGTCCCACTGTGCCGCCCGTTGTCCTGTTTGTCCCGATAAGCAAAGAAGAGGTTTTTTTGTTTTTTTTTATTTGAGCTGCAATGAGCCAGTTGTCCAGCAGGTGGCGCTGTGACAATCTGAGAGAGAAAACTCTGCACACAGGAAATCACCACTGCGGAGTTTCTGAGTGTCCCCAGCCAGCATCCAGCGTGTCTCCCCTGCTGCCACTGCCCTGCTCTGGACTGGTGAGTGGCCTGGGGGCCCCTACTAACTACTATATGCTTTGCTTGTCCTATCTGCATGGGTTGTGGAGGGATACAGACAGTGAAAGGACCAGGGAGACCAACAGCCATAACAAGGGCCCTGGCATGCCAAGTGCAGTTAGGATCTTGAGTAGCTCAAGGGTTAATTAACTTTTATTTATGGGGCAGTCAGTATAATTATAAGCCTGCAGGGTTCATCAAACATGTGGAAGCTGGACAAATAATTAAGGGGTAGACATATGGAAGCTGAACAAATAATAAAGGGGCAGAGATATAGAGGCTGGACAAATAATAAAGGGGCAGGCATATGGAGGCTGGACAAATAATAAAGGGGCAGGGATATGGGGGCTGGACA